>OZ026629.1:68421826-68459826 GCA_964020975.1 Hermodice carunculata
AGTTCCCGTTTACATAGCAAGTTATATAGACACAGCCCACTACAACCTAAGTGCCAGCTGCTTTGGCCATTTATTGCTCTGTTTGTCCACATGGGTCATGGGTTCATGAAATATTTATAATTGTATTTTTAGTGGGTTAGGAGTCCCATTTTCCAACAGGTGTCAAGTTTATTTCACCTGAGTATGACATTTGATCCACATTTTGAAGCAACAATATGTATACACAGTAAAACCTCCGTATGTGGGCACCTCTCCAAAATGGGCACTTCCTTACAGTGGGGCACTTTCTTTGGTCCCGTTTCATTTTTTCCTATTGGCTACATTATAAAGCCACCTCTGTAAAGTGGGCACCTCCCTAATCTAGGCATTGGGCACCCCAAACATATACCCAAATCTGTTAAAGTGGGCACTATCATTATGTTCAGTCAATATCTTACTTTGTAAAATTATTTTTTGCATCAGAACTTGCCACCTTTAACTTTAAATTCTTCAAGTGTCATTTTTTTTTTTTATCTTTTCTCATTTATTTCATGTGGAATTAAGATGCATGTATATGTAGCTGTGTATGCATGGATGTGCCCTGGCTTATCTCTGTTGGTCATCCACACAACCTAAAATGGCCCACCCTCTGTAAAGTGGGCACCTCCCTAAAGTGGGCATTTTGCTCCGGTCCCAAGGGTGCCCACTTTACAGAGGTTTACTATATATATCCACGATACAAATTATCTTTGTTTCTTTTCTATTGATATAATACATTTAAAACTTTTGCTGTAAAATTGTTTTGATCGAGCAATTTTGTTTTGGTTAATTCAAACATACGTGTACTTGTAGCCACGAAAGCATGATTTCCTTTTATTTCTGCATGGTTCTTCCCCCCCTAGAGCACTTGCTTGGTCTGTGTTCCTATTGTGTATATGAAATATATCTCATAAGTCATGCACAGTTAGTTGGCAGTCAGACAAAGCTACTTTACTCGGCATATCCCCCCCACCGCCCCCACCCCCCCACCCCCGCCCAATTAAGACTGAGTCAATAGCTTTTCTTGGCATGGTTTAGGTGCTGACCCATACCATGGAAAGCTATTAACCTGGGGCATGTTATTTTGATAGGTCTTATCTATAATTTTCCTCCAGATTATTTTTCATTCAAAATATTAAAGCAGACGACATCTGACCATCAGCTGGTTTTGACCGGTTTAAGGATATACAAGTATGCACATTTACATGCTTCCAGGAATATTTTGCCAAAAGCAAAATGACTTGTGTTGGCAGGTTCACCAGGTCTCTCATTTACTGTACATATATTAAGATGTTCATACTGAACAAGACACAAAAATTTCAAACACGGGACATAAGTCAAAATTATCATGTTGAAATACTGAAGAGTAAGATTCAGGCCTACAGCATAGACTGCCATCAAAGTACATCACTGAAGCAACTACAAGCACACACTGACTTGAAAGGTGTACCATGACCTTCTTAGACATTGTCAGTGTCCAAGGACCCTGTAGATATGGAGGGTTCCTTGCAATGCCAAATGGGACACACATAAAGAATTATACTGACATCGTGGTATTTTAACCAGCAGCAATGTCCTTTACTATATTGTGATACCTTTTCCATGTACATGTACTTGTAAGTACATTAATGTCACTGTGTTGTATGCCTGTGAGGGGAGGAGTGCTATGTGATTATACGCTGGGCTTGACTGTACTTGAAATTGGTAAATGCATGGAAGGTCCCCTTACAAACAATCTGAATTTGAAATTACAATGTATATTTCAATTCACAGTCAACATAAAGGAATTACAATCTATTAGCAGCCTGGAGTGTGATATAACTGTGTGTCCTCTAGTATATAGGTACATGTATGTCACCCACCTGTCTGTATGGGCTGAGTCTGGGTAATATCCTCCCATACAGTTACACAAAATGCTTCTGTTCTGTTTTGCTTGCACCCTTGCTTCTCAATCAAGTCTTGCCACAGACACAATAACTGGAGGAGCTTTATGGCTAGTTATTACAGAAGTAATGCATCCCACTATCACTCTGGTCTCTCCTAATTTGTTCACGTTTGCCCTCAACAGGTAGCAAATATCAATACACGCCACACCATAACAGAATTGCCAGGCTTCATGTCACTTGTCCCACGTGGTTACGTCAATAACAGAATGAACACCGGTATGCTGACTAAGTGTACTTACTGCCTCCCAGAGAAGTGTCTTCCACAGGTGACCACAATCAGCACTGTCCTAATTTGTTCTGTGACACCGAGGGCCCACAGGGAATGGTGGGGACCTAGTGAGATGATAATCAGTATTTACAGACAGGGGAGCCCCAGACAATGGCCTGTAAAGTGGTGACATAAGCACCAGCACCACACATGTGCACACATTCCCACCTGTATGTGGACTGCAATTAAAGACATGTTGTCACTCTGCTGGTTGCCAACACTTTTTTGTAGCATGAAGCCAGCGGAATCATGCAGCCTTCCTGCCGCAGGGGTTGAGGGGAACTGTATAAACACCCCGTATACATTACAAAGTGAACAGTATTCATCGATCATAGCCACCCTTCCACAGTACAGGCATTACATGTGGCTAACCATTAGCACAACCCAACTTGTCATGTTAAACATTTGTCAAGACGGTTTCAACCTGTTTTGACTTAGTTTACATTTATTGATAAAGTGTACATGTAAATGTCTACCAAAGGTATCCAGTAACTCCACTCGTAGTCCCCTTTTGCTGCCATGTGCCAACTCACCTTGTCTAGCTCATATATTACAGCTGTAACTGAAAAATGGCCTTAACAATTAGTTGTAGCGCAAACTGAAACATTCTCCACTCTTGTCGAATATATGTATTGAGCCTACCCTATGTTTCAGTCCAGTGAGGGCAGCTTGTCTGTGCAAGAGGTTTGAGTACAAGTGAAACGTGTTCTCAGATGGGTGAAAAACTCCTTGACTTCCAATTATTTATTGGTTGATTTATATATTTATCTGTTTGTTTATTTGTCTACTCATTCATTCATTTTATTTCAAAGATTATTTGTTTCTTTGTTTGACTGCTTTATTTTGTTTAATTAAAATCTAAACAGTAAGTGGTAAAATTTGTGACATCTTAACCCATATGCACATGCATGTACATGTAAATTATGCAGCTGTTACCATGACATTTTGATATAATATACAGTACACATGCTGTTTACTTGTAGCTCAAGTCATATTCTCTCTCTCTCTCTCTCTCTCTCTCTCTCCTCTCTCTCTCTCTCTCTCTCTCTCTTCTCTCTCTCTCTCTCTCTCTCTCTCTCTCTCTCTCTCTCTCTACTCTCTCTCTCTCTCTCTCTCTCTCTCTCTCTCTCTCTCTCTCTCCTCTTCTCTCTCTCCTCTCCTCTCCTCTCTCTACTCTCTTCTCTCTCTCTCTCTCTCCCTCCCTCTCTCTCTCTCTCCTCTCTCTCTCTCTCAGTTGATTCTATGGAAGCTGTTACCATAGGGCAAACCTAATAGAAATAGTTTGTGTGGTCTTAGGGTTAATGCTGTAACCTGCTGTCCCCCGGGGCCTTCAAGACCAGTGACCCCACAGACACTTATGATCCTTGGATCACCCGCCCACTCACCCCTCAAGGGGTAGGTTAGTATCAGTCAGCAAGCTGCCTACTTCCCCTCAAATCCATCCATCAATCAAAATACAACAAAAATAAACAAGTTATGAGGTTTTGATCATTAACAACATATTCAATAAGAAATACACGAGTGAATATAAAGTATTCATTACTTTCAACCAGCAATACGCCAAAGACTCAGGTCAATAAAAAACATAACTGAATGCAAAGAATTAAAGTTAAAGCAAAAATTATTTGTTGATAAAGCCGGCATAAACAGTTTCAAGTCAATACACAGCAAAAGGTAATTCATAAACAAACATCAATAGTACTGCTGGTATATGTGGCAGGCTAGCACAATAATGGATATGCAAACAAAGATAGCCCCAACACGGATATTTACAAAAATAATAATAATAAACAAGGAGCTTAGCACAGTTACAAATACTTAAACTAGTTTTTTTTTTTTTTTGTAAGTAAACAAAGATAATCACATCCCTGGTTGTACCATTGTGTACATTCTTCAAGCATTACAATAAGCAAGGTCAATTACCATGGGTAAAGTGCCAAAACAAGGCTTCAAAGGCAGCATCAATAGCATTTTGTTTTGCTTTGAATATATGTACGCATATACAGTGGTACCTGTTGTATGTGGCCACCCCTTCAGCCAAGAAAAAGTGGCCAAATACAGTAGGTGACCTGTCACTGCAGGTAAATTTACAATGAAACTGACTCCTATGTCCAAGCCCAGTGGCCACAAAAAGCAATGTGGCTGCTCATGGCAGTGGTTGCATACAGCAGGTACCACTGTATATACATACATATATACATACATATATATATATATATATATATATATATATATATATATATATATATATATATACAGTTGATTGTTCTACTGACAGGGAAGATAATGAAATTAATTTTGTCATATGTACTCAACTGGGTGAATAGGATGATATAACAAAGTCATATATGCTGGTTGATAGTCTGCCAGCAATAGCAAGGATATTCTATGCTGGGCTTTACCTGTCTGACAGAAAAAAGTTTTTCTGGTGTTCAGAGTGCACTTGTCAGGAGACTTGGATCTCAAACACAAAAGAAACAATTTAAAGTTAAGCTTTTTATAGACAAAAGGAAAAAAAATTAATCAGCATCTGCACTTGGTGATGCAATTAGGAAGCTCACACAGGGCTCATTCAAACTTTAAACATGAAAATGCGCGAGGAACTTGCACTTGATACATTTAAAAATGCAATTTCCGTGGAAATGAAAATTAAGTTTATTGATAAATGTTGTACAATGTTGGATGAGGCTGTCAACACAGCTGAGCATTATGAGCCTCTATTTAGAACAGAGATGGCAAGAAAATATCCTGTCAGGACAGTGAAGGGTTGCGCAGTGTCAAATGAAAGTGGGGGGGGGGGGGGGGATTTAGGGAAAAGCGATCCAAGATTTGCCCAAGGCATTTAATGAAATGGTACCCTGTTAGAGCCAGGATCTTACACACCCCAGCTACCAGGCAAGATCACAAGACAACGTTTTGTGTCTGATCAGAAAGGGCATTACAAAAAGGATTGGCCACAAAATGTTGGATGCAGACAGCCATAGCATAAAAACAAAAACAATCTTGAACAAAAAATGGCCAGCCCTCAGCTTAAAGACCCGGAGCTGACAGTAGAGAGACCTGCATTTGATGGAATTCAGAATGACCTGAGCATAGATGGAGATCTTTGAACTTCTAACAAATGCAGCACTTTTTGGCATGTGAAGACATCTCACTATTTTATCAAACAGAAAGAAATCAATTCTTGAGATGGCCATTTAAGAGAAAATTCTCCTACTTTGAAACAGCTAGATCAACTGCATCAAAATCACAATTTGTGTATGATATAAATAGTGGAATGGATAATGACAGACAATGTCTATGTACCTATCCACAAAATGATCTCCAACATACAACCAATCAGAATGTAGATCTGGGTACAAAGGTTACTCAGGGTTACTTTCTAAATGCTCCATAATTTTTGGGGGCAAAATGTTGATAATGGTAATTATGTGAGTAGAACCATTCCACAATAAAATGTGGGAGTGGTTGAGGAAAGATGTTTTGACAAAAAATCATTGTTTTTTTAACAACACAGACACAAAGTCGCACAGTCTGATAAAACTGATTCACATATTGATAACAGTGATAAAATGGTCAAAGATCCGGATAGATCCCTGAATTTGAACAATGGGACAACACAAACACCATGACACTATCCCCTTACACACAAATATGAGGAGTTCCCCAAATATAGCTAGCAGAAAATGGCTGAGTAAGTAATACAAATAATAGCTATGACAATGGAATGTATCTGGTAGGACAGGTGGGTAATAGAACTACATAGTTCCTGTTGGATACAAGATCCACTGTTATCCTAATGTCCTTGTCAGCATATAAAAGACCTGCTACACAAAGGTCATTGTTGGAGATAACACACACTGTGATCTGTAGATGTAAACAGCATGTCTACTGCAAAGTGTATTCAGCCTGATGTAAACAGCATGTCTACTGCAAGGTGTATTCAGCCTGATGTAAACAGCATGTCTATTGCAGAGTGTATTCAGCATGATGTAAACAGCATGTCTATTGCCGGGTGTATTCAGCCTGATGTAAACAGCATGTCTACTGCAACGTGTATTGAGCCTGCTATAAACAGCATGTCTATTGCAGAGTGTATTCAGCATGTCTATTGCAGGGTGTATTTAGCCTGATGTAAACAGCATGTCTATTGCAGAGTGTATTCAGCATGTCTATTGCAGGGTGTATTCAGCCTGATGTAAACAGCATGTCTATTGCAGGGTGTATTGCGGTTGGTGTAATCTTAGGTGAAAGAGTTCCTGAACACCAAGTAGTGGTAGTGGAGACAGAGTATGAGGCCATATTGAGAGCAGACTTCTTTTTGAAACATAAATGTCAGCTATTCAATATGGATAGACTGTCCCTTAGGATTGAGATGAACAGGTTCCCTGGTGGAAAGAATTCCGTGTGTTGTAGGGTACAAACAGCAGCGCCCATCCCCTGGGAGCCCATCCCCCCCCCCCAGGAGCCCATCCCCGGGAGCCCATCACCATTCCCACACAACATCATGTTTACGTCTCTTTAAAGATTCCATCAGCTGGTCATTTAGCAAATATTGGCCTGATAGAGCCGTGTTTAGACTTTCTATAAAAGAAAGAAATGCTAATTGCCAATGGTTCCATTAACACCAGGATGGGAATCCAGTTATAAAATTCCTTTAAAAATACTGGGGAACTTTGACTGATTCAAGTTTTGACATGGTAATTGCATTGTACTGTTTTTCTGTTTACAATATTTGCAAATGTTACCAGTTTAATTGTCATATGTTGCAGGTGGATGCCAATTTACCAAAACATATGCTCCCCGAGTACTGAAATATAATGCTACCCACCTGTTTGTTCTATTAAATATGTAGTTTCATTTTCTTTTTGTGCATGCATCTAACTTTTTCAACACCAACATTTTCTACATCAACCTGCATCAACAGACATTGTCATCTATAGCAACAAGCAAAAGATCTATGGCTGGTTGAACCTTGTGTAGAGCAATTTCACACATATTAAACCTATACACTGACTTTTCATTTCATGTCACATGGTCCAGTTGAGAGACTGAACATGTCCAGTGACAAGTAACTGACTGAAGCCTCTCAAGGTATCTACCAAGCTAACCCGCTCTTCCTTGGTCAACATATATGTATGTACATGGTGTCATCTATTGGACTGTCATATCAACACAATAAAATGTATTGTATTATACGTATCATGCAGACTTACTGTTAACCAATGCATAAAAAATAAAATAGCAAGAAACCAGGTCAACAGCATTCCTTGGCATGATGGGTTTGATGCCAATGACAGCTGTTGACCTGGTACATGTCACTCTGAAAGCTCTTTCCTATATTTTTCATTCCAAATGTTTTTCATTGAATTGACTACAAAACTAGAGGAACTGTGCATGCCCTCATTCACAGATACGACTATCCTGCCCCCTGGTGTCATACCTCTAAATCTGCCCAGTCTGTCTAACCCTATGGATAACGATATGCTTAATTAGAGAAACATCAATTTTCTGACCATGCACTCCCACATACATGAAATATGCTTATCATCAAGTAGGTGACAATAATGGGTAAATGACAGTGACCTAGAAATCTTTACAAGTTTGTCTCAGCTTCATAAGGCACTTATGTACCAAATTTGAGCAATGATTATTTTGCCATTTTTCATATACTGAACCCCAATGAAAAGTATCCACATGCCAATTTTGAAGTATTTTATTGTTTATACTTGAAACATTTCATACCTAGACGTGCTTAGAACTTAACAAAGCATTCACTTTTCTGGCGTAAAAATAATGTCACGCTCTACCGACATTAACGTCACTTACAGGCAAAAAATGTCATTAACTGCCCTAATTGAAAGTCACACAAATTTTTCTGTTCAATATGGGATGTGGCCACCTCGAGCATCAACACATGCTATACATCTGCGGCGCATACTGCTGACCAGGGTTTGAATTCTGTGTTGGGGAACATTATTCCATTCTTCCTGCAGAGCTTGGATCAGCTGGTTTCGGGTAGTAGGCCTAGGTGTCCTCCGTTGAATACCTTGGCCTAACTGATCCCACAAATGTTCAATAGGGCTCAGATCGGGTGAGAACGCTGGCCATTCCATGACATTGATGTTGTTCTCATTGAGAAAGTTCATTGTTAATCTTGCAGAGTGTGCACGTGCATTGTCCTGCTGAAAGATCGCCAGATCTTGATGCTGCTCCATAAATGGGACCATGTGCGGCTCCAGCACCTCATCAATGTACCGCCTAGCATTGAGGATCCCTTGAATGACCACTAGGGGTGTCCGGTAGCGGTTGCTGATGCCTGCCCACACCATGACAGAGGGTCCACCCCATCGATCTGCCTGACGGACACAGGCATCTGCATATCTCTCCCCAGTCCGGCGCCACACACGTTCTCTGCCATCTGCTCTGCTGACACAAAAACGGGACTCGTCAGTAAAAAGGACGGTATTCCACTGCTGGCGAGTCCACCTGGAGTGTGCTCTACACCACTGCAGTCGTCTTTCTCTTCTGGGTTGGGTCAGCAGGTTACCCCTGTAAGGTCTTCTGGCTGTTAGGCCACTGCTCCTCAGTCGCCTCTCCACAGTAGAACTACTGACAGGACGGTGATTCACCCCTTGAGTCTCACGGGCTGTTTGGGCTGCTGTACGGAAACGGTCTCGCAGGTGCATCAGCCGGATGTGACGGTCTTGGCCAGGTGTTGTCACTCTTTCTCGGCCAGGCCTAGGCCGATCATCTACGGATCCAGTTTCTTGTTGCCGTTCAATTAGTCGTTGGATGGTGCGCCGAGTACACCCCATTCTTTGTGCGATTTGAGTGATTGGGACTCCACCCTCTGCAAGCCCCAAAGCATGGTGTCTTTGACCTTGGCTCAGACGCGGCATGATCGCCTCAACACACCTGAGACCACTGGCTTTTTTCTTGGCTGAACATCCCTTTTTAAAGCCACTGAAAACATCAGGTCATTTTAGCCATCCAATAGGAGTGGTGGTCAGAAGCCATATTCGGTGCACAAAAGTCACATGCATTATGTAACAACCCAGCAAAAGTTAAAAAGTTGTCCTGAATGACCCTGATGTAGGCTCCAAACCATGCATATATGCACACACAGTACTTAGTAACTTACAGAATTAATGTGTTAATTTTTTTATGTGGATACTTTTCATTGGGGTTCAGTATATATCATGGCTACAAACACAAACACTGACTGTAGGGAAACACACGTGGACAACCAAAACACATGCCCCCAGGATAAAACACTAGTGAGGCAGATGACACTTGACATCCAACTGGTTTTGGCCAGTTAGAGGTTGACAATTTAACTATCAAAGTCAACAGCTTTGCCTCACAGTACCCTGGACACTCAGAGTTGACGTCCACAGCATTCAGTAAATGCTGTAGACTTGATATTAATAGACGATCAGATAGGGTTCAATTGCAGCCAATTCTCAGTGTTGACTGACTTTTTGTCCTCTGCACAATCACATGTTTAGCTAACTGAGCTGCAATGAACAAAGTAGCGGTGTTTTATAATGGTAAACAGTGTGCACACAAAAACAGATCAGAGATAAACTCTTGATGTTTACCCAACAATTGCAAATGCCATTTCAACATATTGGGCATATTTTTTTCAAGTTGAGTCTTGGGTAAAATATGCTGTATACTGAGTCCCGATTTTGGGGGAGTTGAGGTTAACCTTTTGAACCCTGGGATCCTGGGAGGTTACCATGGTTACACATATCCATTTGGCATATGTATAAGTAAATTATGATTTGACTACTGGAATTGACTTAAAACATTTATAATATATTTTTGCAATCCTCAGAATACAAACAACATTATTATGTACATAATATAATTTATTATTTTTTTATATTATGCAAGCTAATTAGCATATATATTTGGTATTCAAAATGGCTGTGATATAATTTTTAAAGAAAAAATTCATATTTTTGAAGAAATTTTTCATTTAGGGTTTTCAGTTTTCCAAGTAAATAAAAATATTAATGAGGTAAGACCAGATAATAAAGGCAGAGGTCCTAAGCTACATTTTGATGTATATTATGCCAGCAGTTGCAGGTAATACACATGTATATCATAATTATGACTCTGATAAACAACCTTAGGCATGCAAAGCTATATGCACCATGTTGGATAAAGATGAAAAGCACCTGACCTTTGACCCCGTTTCAAGGTCATTTGCCACCTGCTGGTATCTACCCACTCCTTAGGGCATAAAATGAGACATACTTATCAACTAACTTAATTATTAGACCAAGACATATCATAATATATTTTGTGCTTTTCAGCTTTTAATATGTTAATTATATGCAAATTACGTATATGTGGGCCGAAATTTCGGTCTACCGGGCTCATAAGATTAATGCAGGCAAAAAATATGGATATCAGGTGACCATTAAGAAATTCTCATGTTGCAACACAGAGTAATAAGTTAGTTGGCCAATCAAGTTTTTGTTTTGGCATCTTAATATTTTTGAATTGATGAGCAATGTGAAACTATTTGATGGCAAAATACAGATTAAAAAAAAAAATCTTTTCTTCTTTTCATGTTTTTTCATCATAAAATAATTATTAACCTTCCAAATTACTAAACACTTGTACCAGTATTGGTGACATGTCCATGTTTTCTGACTGGAAAGTGGTATGGCAGTTTATTGATCAAAGTATTAGACTATTGTATGTCCTTCTAAAAAGTACTGGATACATGTCAAAACTACCGGACCCCCCCCCCCTCCCTTGAAAAAAAGGAAATCAACTTACTAGCAAATGGGTTAAAGACTTGTCCCTGTGTACACTGGCAAGATGTGTTATTGTCAATAGTTGTTTCCTGTGAGCCATTAATGAAGTCTTTTTGGGGGTCACATGGTTTGTGACTGTTATTATATCAAATTCCACAGCCGTGAAAGTGCATTTATCTTTTGTATTATTATCATTTTTTTTTTTTTTTTTTGGGGGGGGGGGACTGTGATCACAACTCTTTAGGGCATTACACAAGGACACACAAGAAGCCAACAGAGCTGCACTGGGGCTGTGTGAAGGTCTGAGTGGTGCCTCAGGCAGATGCTGTGGCGGGGTGTGCTGTGACACTGCTCAGTATGTGACATACTGGTAGCTATATTGTCTACATGGATCTTATCAATGCTTGTTC
Source organism: Hermodice carunculata (assembly GCA_964020975.1). Lineage (NCBI taxonomy): Eukaryota > Metazoa > Annelida > Polychaeta > Eunicida > Amphinomidae > Hermodice > Hermodice carunculata. Next base: position 68,433,246 of record OZ026629.1, read on the forward strand.
ATCTTAACACTTATATCGTATTTGTCCCATAATTTAAACATAATGAATCTGTGATGAGACTGGGTGAATAAATCTATGATGAGACAAGGTGAAAGGTGACATCATGAAGCCATTATGAGACTTGGTGAATAATAATATCATGTGTCTGTGATGATGAGACTGGGTGAATATGCCATGATGAGACTAAGTGAAAGGTGACATCATGAAGCCATGGTGAGACTCTTGATACCATGAATCTGTGATGAGACTGTGTGAATAAGCCATGATGAGACTAGGTGAATAACAATATGTGTCTGTGATGATGAGACGGGGGGGGGGGGGAATAAGCCATGATGAGACTAGGTGAAAGGTGACATCATGAAGCCATGGTGAGATAATGATACCATGAGTCATCTTAAGACAGTGAATAATGACACTGTTGCAAAATAACTGTATACCAAACTACATGCATGTACTTGCAACAAAATGATCATTTGTATGGCTCAGAGGGTATTCACATCAAATCCTGGTGATGTCAGGACACATGTCTTGCACACAGTCTCTGTGCTTTGTATCAAAATGATACTTTGTATCCTATCATATACAGTGATATCTTGGCACACAGTTTTCTACTTTGTGACAAAATGATACTTTGTATCAAATCATATGGTAATATCTTGGCACACACTGTCTATACTTTGCATCAAAATGATACTTTGTATCAAATCATATGGTAATATCGTGGCACACACTGTCTATACTTTGCATCAAAATGATACTTTGTATCAAATCATATGGTAATATCGTGGCACACACTGTCTATACTTTGCATCAAAATGATATTTTGTATCAAATCATATGGTGATGTGTTGGCACACAGCTTCTACTTTGCAATAAAACACTACTCTGTATCAAATACTGCAGTGCTATGATGACACAGACAGTGTCAGACCTTGCATGCTATGTTACTCACTTCATCAGCTTCCCTCCTGAAAAGATGGCATGACAGCTGAAAGGCATCCAAGCAGATCTGATCAAATCAAGCATTAAGTCTAGTCAAAATAATGACACCAATATAAAATCACATCCACGTCCACACTGCTTCCAGTCAATGAAAGTTCACACACTTTCGGGTACTCTTTCTCTGTGGACAATATTAATTGCGTTCAGTTACAATATTAGTCTATAATCAAGTATAGGTCAGTATACTAACACTGATGATCCCTGGTCATAAGTGATAGGCACCCAGTGATCACTGAACAAACGGCCTTGACAGGTCTCCTCATTCTGCTGATGCCAGGATGTCATTGTTACCAGCATGCCCAAAAACACAGGGGTTATAGACCAACACTGCAGTCACCAACAGTTTACAAATTCCCTGCATGAAGACAGTCTGTGGCTTAAAGCCAGGAGCACAAAAGAGCTTCCACCTAATGCCTCATCACATCAACAACATACCAGCATAAAAGAACACACTTGTCCTCCATTATAGCTGGATACCCACTAGCACTATTGGCAAGCTGTCAGCACCTTGTCCATTGTAACAATCACACTTTTTCCCTATTTTTTTTAATAGCAACAAAGGTTGCTCATTAGCAAATAATTCATTGTGATTACAAAATCATTATGTTTGGATACACACACTTTGTCTCAGGTACACACCAGAACCCCTTCTGGCTATTTATAAAAATACCAAAAAAAAAAAAAAAAAAAGCAAAATATTCATGTAATTTGTTTCATTACCACATAAATTGCTTTTAAAAATTTATGTTTCTATAATATCAGAAATAATCATTAACCCTTTCTCTGTCAGAATATGACTGAGTCAAAAGCTTTCTTTGGCATGGGTTGGGTGCAATGCACAAAACCTGTACAAAGGAAGGCCATTGACTTATGGCATGGCATCATGAATGGTCTAACATACAAATCTCAGCAAAACTGTTTTCAACAAGTAATTTAAGTTCAAAACATTAAGGCAGACAACAAGCACTATAAGGGGTTAACTTGTGAAAGGTTGACTGCCAGTGACATAAGAAGGTTTGTGCAGGGTCCATTTCCTAACCTGCACACACTGAGTTGTCTTATTTACTATAATGACAACACACACTAGTGAGGTAAATAATTATCCCATTCATCTCACATCATACCCTGCACAACTCAAGCGGTCAAGTCACTTGATGCATATCCCATAGACATGTACAGATATTTAACCTCTAACACAACCACACAGACTTTGAGGAATTGTCTCAATTGTTTTTCTTATTTTGGACATGTGACAATGCATCAAATACAAATAACTGGGATAAAATGTTGATACTGATATACCTTGTGGGACAGTCCAATATTACCGGTAGATAATCTGCGGGAAAGTCCAAAATAACTGTGACAAAATGCTGTCACAGGGATAACATGTGGGAAAGTCAAAAAAAAAAAAAGGGGGGGGGCGCAAAATATTAACTTAAAGATATACATGGGATAGTCCAAAATAACTGGGAAAAATGCTGACAATGAGATTACCTGTGGAACAGTATGAAATAACTGGGACAAAATGATGACACTGAGATAACCCGTATTTACTAAACCTTGAGCTAGTTACTATGCATTTACCAATGGCTTTTCTCCACAGTTTTTGCTGTTCAGCATCCAAAGTCTGATGAGAAAACCTGTTGACTGCAATCTCATAACACCACTGTTAAAAGGCTTTACAAAGTACATGGTGTTAGGATGGTTTATCATGTCACCCTTGTTTTCTGTACATAAATGCACTTTCCCTGAAAAATAGTTTAAATCCACATAAAACCTCAAGAATTCTACATAAGGTTTGGTAAACAACTTGGTGTTTTGAAAAAAAGTTGTTTCTTTTCTATTTGGAGAATCCAAGGAATTATTATGGTCTTCTATGATCTGTATATAAGCAAGTCTGACAATGTATCAAGTCCATGAAAGTGACTGACATCTTATATAAGAAGTTGTGTTGCTGTGTTAATGTGAATGCAATTTCTACATTAATGTCATTCATCTTAAATCCACTATACAATACATATTACTATGACTCATTCAGTTGATACTCATTAAGATAATCCTGTCAGGCTCTAATCCCCCAGAAACTGCTTGGATATAATTTTGTCAACTAAAATATTTCACTTTGCATTTGTTGTTAATAGAAAACATTTTTGTTGAGAACTGTAGATAGGAACTATCTTGAGAATATCCCAGATTAACAGCTTTACTTGGCAAGCTTTGGCACCTTGTTTACAACCCATGCAAAGGGAAGCGGAAGACTTGGCCTTATTTTAACCAGGAAAGGGATGAGGCTGTAATAAATCTTTTATTCTTTAAGATCCTCCTCGGTACTAATCAGGGAGAACATTCACATTCACATTCACATTCAAAAGTATAATGCAAAAAAAAAAAAAAAAATGCAAACACATTACACATAATTATATACATGACATCAGAGTGTACACTAGTCAATACTGATTTGCTTCAAAATCTGAGTAAATATTGCTCAACAGTTTACCGAGAAATGTGTAAGTTCCACGCATGATCCTAGGTAACTTTGTTAAACTTGATCACGTTTACGACCAATTTATCAGTTTTATTCTTGCAGTGCATATCTTTCACATTTCTTAATAATAAAGATGAAGGCATCTCAGGTCCATTACATTCTATAGTCATTTCACATCAAATCCCCTAAAAAATACCTTGGTGCTTCTGGCCCATGGTAAATTTACAGATAAGATGTTGCCTAATATCATTACCATCACCATTAACTGTTTATGGTATGGCACATCATGCAAAACAATGACCAACACATTTTTGGGGTTTAAAATCTTACATTCCAATTTCGCCTTACAAAATCTGCAACCCTGGATATAATGCTGTGTTCCTGAGCCATCAGTATGTAAATATGTGAAATGACAAATTCAGTAATGCTGTCAAACGGAAATGAAACAAAGACCTGCTCGCAGTGCTGTATAAAGATGGTGAGGTGGATCCATCAAGACAGATACATTGATTTCCTGCCAGAAATGACACTATTCCCCGACTTTGTAGTATATATGGTATATGCATGTCAGATGTCTGGGCCCATCTGCTGGTAGCAATGAGATAATGGCTGGTCCCTTGACTATTTCCTGTCCACAATGAGATCTCTGGACTATGCCACTGAAGTAGAATACAAAATGATACTTTGTTGCCTGCTGCAGGTTTCCTTTGCCTGCAGTCCACAGTGCAGTGATGCTATGGTAATGACTGCATTCTTTCCCTCCTATAATACATACACAGCTCTTCTAGGCTTCAAATTTGTTCAGCCATTTATCAATGGTGTTTTCCCAGCTACTCAGAAATGAAAAATCATGAGGATAAAAAAGACTGAATGTGATGGTTTTATACAAATAGGTATGTCTAGAACCACTCAAGGTTCTCACAACCATGGCAGTGTGTACACTATTTGTTGACAATCAATTATAAAAGTGGATGTACCATAGGTAGACCTATACCAATGCAAATGTGGGATTGCTATCTGTATAGCACATCCCTGTACACACCCAAGTCCATGATGTCATGTGAAAATACAATTTACGAATGGATTTCACCGACTTGGATGAAGATACAGTGCAACGTCATTGTAACAATACTCAGATATCCAACATTTTCAGGGACTTCAATGTCAAATTCCATTGCTATTTGATCACTTTTCTGACACATTCAGATATCTGACACTCTTTTTAGGGAACAGATGATGTCTTTATTACAAGGTTTCACTGTGCTGTAAATTTCTTTATTTTTGTGTGTATAAATTTTCACGTTTTTTTGTAGTTTTGACATTTCACTGTAGTTTTAATTTCACTGTTTTGGGCTTAACTCATATTCAGACAATGTTGAAATACTATTTTTGTGTGTATAAATTTTCACGTTTTTTTGTAGTTTTGACATTTCACTCTAGTTTTAATTTCACTGTTTTGGGCTTAACTCATATTCAGACAATGTTGAAATACTGTTTTACCGTGTTTTTTATTTTCACGGGTTTTGTGCCATCAGCGAAATAAGCAAAAATAAGAGTAGAGCAAAACTGAAGCAATGTACAGTATTTGTAGGGTGTGCAGGCTGGGACAGCTGGCCACAATGGCAACACCTTATAAGGCAAATATTTGACATTGTTATCTTTTTTTTTTTTTAGAAACTTTTTGATGTATTGATCCTTGTTTTTGAACTTGTGAAGAGAAATTTGAAAATCATCGACACAAGTGGTCTCAGGGCAAACCAAATATTGGCAACCTGTGTTCCACTTTGCTGTGTATATAGACCTGCATGTTGAGGCTGGATGATGTATTACCTATTTAATAGTGCACGCAATGACACAGCGAGACAAAGAGTGACTTACATGCACCATTGTTGACTGACCGTCATATGGCACCCACTCTAGTCACAAGTATCCAGGACATGACTATCCGCCTGACAGGCTATAACGTTCAAAGTAACATTCGGAATTGACGGCAAAGTACACTGTAATTTTCTAGGTGTCCCAGGTACTTAATAGGGGAGAATATGGCATTCAAAATTTATATCCAAAAGAACTTCCTGTGACCATAAGTGTGGGAGTCACTTTTATTTCATTCTTCCCACTATGTCAGTTACATCGGATCCCACCATTACCATGTCTTCTTCCACCTCTTAAAATCTACATTCTTCGGCCCCATATCCAGCTCCCTGGACTCCATCAGATCCATGCAGAGACAATGCCCATATAAAAAAATGACAGACTGACAATAGTCACTGGCAGATCCATATTCCATGTAATTTTTTTTTTCACTTCACTGGCAGCTTCCGGCAGCCAGGAGGTTCCAGAACACGGCCTACTTTAAGAGCACTCCAGGTCTGCAGCCTGGATCCTTGTAGTGGTTAGCCCCCCGGGACAGATTTGTTGTGACACATGTCTGTATGATCCAAGATGAAACCTGTTGTTCCTGATGGCACTCTTTAATAGGTTATATCCACCAGCAAGAGTGAGACTGCCCCAGGTGAGAGAACAGACTATGTGACCAATAACAAAAGCTGATGTAGTCCACAGCAAAGCTGCTGGTTAACAGCTCTCTTTGCTCTCAGAGTACACATGCACTACAAAATCAATTGTAATCGAAAAGATTCTTTTGCCATGAAGCACCCATGGGACTTCATGTATGTGTGTCAATGTATATTTAGGTACATGTAAATACACCTACCAGTGTAAATGTAAGAATGTGTACCAGTGTACATGTAAGAAAGTGTACCAGTGTACATGTAAGAATGTGAACCAGTGTACATGTAAGAATGTGTACCAGTGTACATGTAAGAAAGTGTACCAGTGTACACGTAAGAATGTGTACCAGTGTACATGTAAGAAAGTGTACCAGTGTACATGTAAGAATGTGTACCAGTGTACATGTAAGAAAGTGTACCAGTGTACATGTAAGAAAGTGTACAAGTGTACATGTAAGAATGTGTACCAGTGTAAATGTAAGAATGAGAACTAGTGTTAATGTAAGAATGTGTACCAGTGTACATATACACTTATTTATATGGGGGTGGGGTAAATTAATATGACCAACTGTTGACAAGGCAAAAAGTTCATGGATATGACATATCACTGGCAGGCAGAAATGTGTGGTCAATCAAGTCTTCATGCAGACAGAAGTTTTAACTCCACTAAACCGTGTGGGTTCATTCAGGAGTAGGTCTGAATGGAACTTTAACCATTGAGTTTTAATACGAAAATGTAAGACAATTTTCCTTTAAACAACATACATGTGTACATGTACATACTTTCCATACATCTATTTTTGTTGACCTCCATTTTGGATTTGGTCTTCCACAACAACAATACAATCATCTTCCAAGACAATGGAATGTAATCACGGCAGTAAAAACTGTTAGAAATGTAACTCCACTTAAGATTATGTCCTAGGAATATATCTCTGTGTCGGGTCAAGACATGCCCCTGATGAATACAATACATGTACAAGACATGCATATTACATTCCCCCCACAAAGCACCAGCTGCATGTCTGTCAGTCATGGCGGACATATTATTGCCACAGACAGGGCTTCATACCCTTTTCTCGCAAACTTAGTCTTTCCGAGAAACTGAAGTTTATTAATGCCAAAGTCATATTCATTTAATGCTTCCTAAATTGGATATAAGAATAAATTTCCATCAGCTGATATTAAGTATTCTTTATTTCCAAAATATTAGTACTATCCCATTTGCCCGCACAGACAGCCCCTCATATCTCGCCAAGAATGGTTACTAAGACAACTTAGGTATACCGTTGTGGCAGCAAATTAATATGCATGCTTCATATATAGTAAACCCAGGCAAGGATTATTCAGCTGCAATCAGTCATTACACCAATGAAACACAATATGAAACTCCTGCCAGGAAGGGATTATGGTCATTGCATATAAGCCAATAGTGAGATGACACAGCCAGCAAAAAGCAAACAGTGATAAAACTTTCACCAAGTGGGCAGTGACACAGCCCTACTGGAGTGGACACTGATACAAACCTCATCAAGTGGGCATCAACCCAGGGCTCACAGAATGAGACGTCATACAGTCCTCATAAAATGGGCAGTCCTCATGCAGTGGACAGTGATACTGTTTTCACAAAGCAGGCACTGACACAATCCTCACACAGGAGGAAGTGACCCCAGCCCTCACAGAGTGGGCAGCGACAACCCTCACAGTGTGGGCACTGACACATCTCTAAAAGAGTGGATACTGACACAGCACTCACACAGTGGTCTCTGACAGAGCCCTGAGAGCATGTGGGCACAGGCCTCCCTCAATGAGCAGGAACAAACCTCTTGTAAAGAGAGCAGTGACCCAGCTCTGACAGAATGGACAGTGAATAACTCTTATGGTTTGGGCTATGACATGGCTTTGCATAGCCAGTTGTACATCAATTTGACTTAATGACAATCTGATTTACAGAACAACATCTCATCTTCACAGGTGGCTAGGTCTTGTCCATACATATGTATGCCTCTGTTACACAGTGACACTGTTACAACTGAGTCCACATAGTATTGCCTTGTGGTCTCTCTTATTTGCTGAAGGCTGACGGTAAGTCCTGGGAGAATGTCAACTTTAAATTTATGGCCTATGAGATGACAGCTGACCCCAGCCCAGACATGTGTCACAGGAGTTGTTATGTCATCATGAGCACTCTCTCTTGTCCCACACACTTCATGTATAGGCAGCCACCATTGCACAGTTAAACCTGTCTTCAAACACTGCCCCAGAACATCAGTGACCAGGGCTCATTGGAGATGCAAATGACATGAAACCCGCTCATGCAAAAGTGTCTTGAGGATGTGGTCTTTAAAGACATCATTTCTCAATGGTCTTTAAGATGAGGACCTGTCCAACCTTTACAACACAATCGATACCTAGGGTATGCCTTATTGTTATACAGCATGGACCAGCTTGGCCCATGCTCTATCTATTGTGACATCAGGACAGCGCTGAGTTCAACATCAGCTTCACTGCATATTCTTGTGGAGACACCTGCTCAACTTTCCTCTTTTTATCATCTGTCTTCAAGAGGATTTTTTTTTTTCATTTGTAGATGGTTAAATATCTTAACAGATCCCTGCCATTTCTATTACAAAGAAGAATGCCTGTGCTGAACTTCCCATTTCAATATCCATTAACTTAATGATATTATACACTCCAACTGGTAATAGCTAGACATCATGTCAAAAGTGATAAATGTATGTGGCTTTCACCCCTTGGATCAGTAAGTACATGTATAAAATTTGCACTTGGGCATATATAGGCCTACCTACATACCTTGAGGTGCTGAGAAGTGCTCCGTCTGGACATTAGCATCTCATATGGCAGTGGTTCAGTCACCTAGGGCAAAACAACACCTACTTTCCTGAATACACTATCAAAATGCCTCTTACTTAGTAAACACCTGGCAAGATGTTCATATGAAGGAATCTTCTGGACTACACTTCTACTTTTTTGCTCACAACATTTTCCATTACTCATTTTTAATTAGATTTTCATTTTCACAAAAGCATGATTTCAAAGACCCTGTACAATCAGGTATAACTTGAGGGGTTTTTTTTGTCTTTTTTTTTGTTGTCTTTTTTGTCACATAGCTCATATTTGTCTTTTTTGTCACATAGCTCATATTTGAACTCCCAAATAGGCCCTTCTAGCTACCACAGTAAGCATTATACACATACATGTAACATCACCATTAGAGACCTACTTTGGTTTAACCATGATTTATTCTCCTACAGGAGGTATATGTAGCAAGGGTGGCACAAAAGATATCAACTGATCTCTCCAAAGTACATTGACATATTCTGTACAAAAAAAGTTAAGCCCCCCTTCCTTAAGGGGGCTTAACTTTTTTGTACAGTAACAGGCTTACAGTGAAGCACTGAAGCTAATGACATTTGACTTTTCAGTGTTTGTTTTTCTGTTCCTGATTTAACCCTTTCAGTGTCACATTTTGGACTTTCCTTGGAATGGTTTGGGTGTTATGTGCCCAAAATGTGCCATGGAAAGCTGTTGGTCTGGACTTATAAACTCTATATGTAACTCCAGACATGCTGCTACTTGAATGAAAGGTCTTTTTATGAGGAATATGAATCTAATATCTTTATTAAATTTAAGAGCAGTTCATTTAAGTAGTTTGACCTTAGTGGCACTTGGCAGTGAAACAGTTGAGGAAGACAGAGGGAGCCATAGTTCACCATGCTCATACCTCACCCCAGTCAGTGTACAAAGGTGGTCGTCAAGGACTAATAGTGGTGGCAGCATTCAGGATCTTACCCTGAAGCCTCACTGGCTTTATCAAAAACCTACTGAGTATCTATAGGAGATACAATTGTGCAAAAAGGGCAATAGGACGTGCAAGAGTTACTGAATTTAAGCATTTGCACAACTGTAGGGCCTTTGGGGACAGTCCTATTAACAGTGGTCTGTTGTCATCCACACTTATCTTGCTTGCATTCAACCTTCAAAATGCTACCCGTCAAGCCTCTTGACAGTGACAGGAATTTCCCACTCTCTGGCTTTACTTTTTGGGACTGTTTGACATACAAGTGTCCTATTCTATTTTTTTGTTTGTTTATTCGTTGTTACATGTAAAATCTTCCCAATGACAAGAATAAAACACAGTCCTATTTCTTACCATAACGTATTTATTGACAGCAAAACAGACTGCATTGACAAAGTAAGTACAAACGCGTTGAGACACTGGGGCCAGTGATAAAGTGTCTGGGCTAGACCGTAGACCAATAAAGAGACAGTAAGCCACTGATACAGCAAGTACAGGTATGCTGGTCTACACAATGGGCATGTGATAGCATAGGTTTCACAGTGAGCCAATGATAAAGTCTGTACGGACTAGTCAATGCTGCTGTAATAAAGTACTGCAAACTCACCTGATTTCATTGTAATCTTATTTTAACCTATTTTACTGATGGGCAAGAAAAAAATAGGATCTATGTCCAATATGCACAATGAAATTTTAACTGCAGTTCAATGTCTGAAATTCAAAAACCATGAAAACATAATGGTCTGTATGGACTGGACACACAAAATGGACCTGTGTCATTTCACCTTTCTGCAGAATGGACCCTGCAAGTTCCGTGTGTATATTACAGCAACCTTCCTGGGACCTCACCCTGCATCTTGATACCAGCCTACAAACTGACATATCTTGATACCAGCCTACAAACTGACATATCTTGATACCAGCCTACAAATTGACATCCAGCCCCAACGTATATCCAGCACCAAAAGCCTGTTAAACTTGTGCCAAGTGATGTATCCATTAACAGATCTTCCATGCCAGAGTACCATGAGAATTCCATGTGACACAGCCACTTTACCAGCTTGACAACAGCTAGGCCAGACACGTCAGCAATAACCATGATAACTTCTGTCCATATTCTCCTGGACATTCATGTGTTAATTCTATGCACATCTTGGCCAGCAACAGTCATGTCACTATGCCACAAGTAAATATGTACATATATACTGAGATAGAGGGCCAGAGAGTGGTAGCTATTACGTGACCACCTGTCTATAGTCATATACTATTGTGTTTCAGCATGTGATTGTTCGCTTTGTTTGCATGTGTGAAATTATACAGGCTTATTATTGCACTTTGTCTTACAGAATTATGCCTTGTATGTACACATAAGCATGCATATTGTCTGGGCACACCTGTTGTTAATATCACCAAAAGTGTGTCATTTTCACTTGTTGGATACTACTCTCTGCATGTTCATCAATACTTGTGCAGAACTCCTCACAAAAGTGAAAGTAAAACTGACTATCACCAATAGTTGAATTCTCATCTGGCCTGGGAAGTAAGAGTTTAACTCCTACATAGGACATCATTTGATGGAAATTCTGTTTGTGTTTAAGGGCCTACCTTTTCAGTGTTACTTGACATACACTTTTCTGCTGTCTTTTTCTGCACTGTAATGTGATACGTTCTGGCCTTTCTACAAATACGTTCATTCAGGTGTATATAATTTCCTCATTAGGGGAGGTTCAACAAAAATACTATCATGCAGAAGCTGAGATCAAGACAGAAGACAGAGGCGAATTGTCAACAGGAGACCGGGAGAGAAATATTGTGAATGAAAGCAACGTGAAAACGAGGAACCATCTGCAGTGACTGGACCTGCCCACCTGCTGTATTGTTACTCAGGGCTGTTCATAAAACATGTGCGTCAGTCCACATGGACGCTCCATAACTGAGAATAACGTACAACCTCTTGCTTTCACATGCCAAAAGGCAGAAGTCTGCCGGAGATACTTGCTATGAAAGGTGAACAACATACAAAGAGACACATGTTGCCACTGTACACTTTAAAGTATCCTGTGTCATCAGTCACAGGAGTTCTGACACAAAGTGTCTGACAAGTAGAGTTTAGTTGCTTAAAGTGGCAGGGCCATAGCATGCAGTATGGGTTCCAATGACTGAACACTGACATCTCAGGCTAGTAGCCATGTAAGTGGTACTGAAGTTGCATACAGACACTTACATGTCTGCAAAATTCTTGTGTCAGCTTCACTCTCTTGGATGTAAACTGTGTCTGCCAAAGTGACAATATTTCCATGCAATCTACGACTGAAACAGCACTCACCTTATGCAAAGTGTCCACATGTAACACTGGTACAAAGTGTTGTCCCACAGGCCAGATAAAACATTAAAAAATAACGGAGATAAGCACTGGGACAGGCTGACTACAGCACCATACAGCCAAGTGTTGTACGAGCCAACCGCTCAGACCAAGTGTGGTATACTGTGTATGAAATGATTCATCACACACCAGCAGGTCATGTGACCACTGAGATACCTTGGGCACCATTTTAACTCTGTTCTTGTTGGTATACTAACAGACCATAACCAATCAATAACTTGTCATTTAACCTTTGTGCATGGTAAAATATAAAGAAGCAAACTCTAGTAATCTAGGCACAGAAGTCAAGCAGATTTTATCAAAATTAAATGTATCTTAATTTACACCAAAGTTTCTTCCGTCAACTTTCATCAAGAGACTGTCACAGACAGCTCAAAAATCAGTGTTGATGAACGGAAATTGTGCCACGAGAACTGCCAGACATTTACTGTTATCCCATTGGCCAGACCAACATGTACACTGTATATGAAAAACTTCAGGTTTTTTACCTGCTCTCCTTACATGATCTTCAGATACTGAAGACACCTGCTGGCTGACTCCCAGCAACCTGCATTTATAAGAATCTACACAATTATGGAAAAAAAACAAACAAACAAAACAAAAGAACTCTTTGTTTTTTGTCAGATGCTTTGCATAATTAGCAGACGACAATTGGAAAATCCCAAAGTCACTTTGGGGGCAGAAGGGGTTAAAGAGAGGTGAGGCAAGAGAGACTGGCTGGTGCCTGAAGGCTACATATGTACCACTGGATCCAGTCCGTCTTACCACCATGCACCACCCCTCCAGGCCAACCCATACAGCTACCGTCAAAACTGGGTCACTTAAAAAAAAATGCCAGCTATAATTTTCTGATAACTTGTATAGAGACAGGTAGTTTGATGTATAGTGAGAAAGGGCAAGGCTTTTGTGTTGTGGAGACCCAGCTGGCGCAGTGAGAATATACCTTGTCCAGACAGCCTGAGCCACGCTGGCCTATCTTACTGGCCCATATGCACGATATGCCACCATAGCCCCAGGGCCTTTATAATTAGGATATTGATGCAATATTTCTGCAGGTCCACCGCCATTCCCCTGACACTTTTTTTCTGTCATTACAATCTAATTTCCAAGAAAAGTTATTATTCTATTTTAGCACACACATACATCATCATAATCTGATTTGGGAACCAAAATCTAATTTTGATTTATCAATATGATGGGGCCTCCTCCAAAGACCACCTCTGCAGACTGCATACCTTCGTAAAAAGGCCCTTGCATTTGCAGGGCACGGACAAGGAGGATGGCGAGAAGAGGGTCTATTTCTCTACTAAATTTACCCATATTTTAAGACAACCTGTAATACGAAACCCCTCATTTCTGGCAGAAGAGGTGATCTTAAACAGCAGGTACCACTGTACATAATCTATGTTATTGTTAGCAGCAGCCAAAATGGTAAAATTCTACCAAAAATTCAAAATGGCAAGTAAATGTAGTAAACTACTACTAGCATTCTCAAAAAATTCTTCATTTCTGTGCAGAAACTTAACAGATTTTAAAACTGTGTAGCACTCTCCTTGTATAAATATATATATATATATATATATATATATATATATATATATATATATATATATATATATATATATACATACATGCATATATACAGTGGTACCTGTCGTATGCAACCACTGTCATGAGCAGCCAAATTGCTTTTTGTGGTCACGACTCGGACATAGGAGTCAATTTCTTTGTAAAATTTACCTGTGTAGACAGGTCACCTGCTATATGTGGCCACTTTTTCTTGGCAGAAGGGGTGGCCACATACATAAGGTACTACTGTATATGTATATTATGGGCCTATACACCTTGAACAACCTGGAATGGAAAGTGAAGGCACTGACAGCTTGGGTGATGGGAGTGATGGGACATGACATGCGCAGGATACAACCTGAAGAGACAGAGCCCAGGCCACAGTCGTGTTACTTAGAAGCCCTGCGTGTGACTGAATACTCCATGACTACATAGGCACATTGCATGTATTCTACCAATCAGGCTCTGTGTAGCCAACAGCAACAACTGGTATGGACAGGCAGCCGTATATGCGGCAATTTCCACAAAGGGATGGTTCAACATTTTCATCATTTTTTAATTAGCACTTACAGTACGCAAGGGGGGGGGGAGGGGGATAAGGTGGCACAAACAAAGCAAGGCACTTAGAGGAGTGCTGTCTTCAACCTGCTCTCCTGTTTTGGTTTTATTTTTAGACCCAAAAAACTATATATATTCTTGTTGCCTAGGATCTCTAGATTATATATGCACTCAGAAAAATTTTTTAAATCATTTTTGGGGGCTAAAAATGGACATTTTATGAAAGGGTCCAATTTGGAGATTTTTCTCCGGATTCTCGAAAAATATAGTACTTAAAAACTCAAAAATTTGCAAAATGAAACTTCGTAGACATGCCCCGGACAGGTTCCTTGCATTTTGGAATATGTTTTTTTAGGCAGTTTTATGCCCCCTAAACATGAAGAAGTGTTCATCTTCATGAGCATCACAATTAATATTCGATGACAATTTATCTATTGCGTTTATGGAAAAAGTGAAGGCGCTCCTTGGGAAGCATGTTACGAACAAATTTCAATTTGAAAAGGGACTGAATGTTTAGTGAATCAATAGTTTTGTGTTTGAAAGAAATGCTGCAAAACATTTGATCTAATTTTTTCTTATTAGAATATGGTTTTTGAATAGTTGTTGTGTAAGCGTACAAAATTTCACAAAAATTTTGCGAAATGTGTGTTCTGAATCAGTAAGACCAAAATATTCATTGATTCTTGTTATGTCTCGAAACTGCTTTAAGAGCTGTATGTAATTGATCAATGCCCTTGGAGAAAGCCTGTAGTAAATTTTGGACAAGGTCTTTTGCATCCACATTCCTACATTTCCTGTTTATATCATATACAAGCACAACTTTCCCAATCACGGCTTAATGAACAATTGTATATACTGACACATTACATGACAAGTTAGTGGCACCATGCATACAAGCTGAACTCAATTTCAGCATGGCTATGGCAAACTGGTGACACTCTCTTCATGTAACAACAATAAGCTACTTTGTCACTAGGTTGCAACAATCTGGTGACTAAGCTGGCATTCAGAACTGTAAGCTTGTAAAATGCTTGTACAAGAGTTCAATGTTGCAATCTGCAGAGAAAAAAAAATGGGGAAGAAAAAAAGAACAAGAGGGCTGTGTGAACAGCCCGAGCCTCAGCTGATCTGGACATTCATCACACTTGCAGCTCTATGAACTTGGGAAAGGATCAAGGACACCATGTTCTGAGTAAGTCTGACCTTTATAGAAGAACACTTACAAGTGCAACATCAAAGTTCAAGTAGTTCTCAAGTTATAATGAAGAGTATAAATTCATGTATGTTGCACTGTGACCCCACAGCTCTATGAACTGACAAGTCAGCTGAGCTAAAATCAGGAATCCGCAGCATTCCCACATAGTGAACAACTTTGTTTGGCCCTTCCATTAGGAACATATCCACCATGTGTAAGCTTAATATGAGTGACGGTCCTGGAGAAGAAGTAGAAAATAGCTATAACACACAAAAATTCACAAAAAAAATTAGAAAAAAACTGCAGCGCCACCTGGTGAACAAATTAACAACAAGGAGTCCCTAGATGTCTTCCTGTGTGATATCAAAGCATTTGGGTAAGCAGTTTTGGAGAAGAAGATTTTTTAAGATATGTCCAAAAAAACTAACAACAAAAATTCATTAAAAATCCAATTTCACTGGAGCATGACCACGTGAACAAAATTGGTAGAAACCCATCCAAGGTACATTGCCACCAAGTTTGAAGTTAATCTGGATGATGGTTTTGGAGAAGAAGTCAAAAATGTGAATTAGCATTAGAATGCCCATTGACTTCCATGGTAATCAATAGGAAAGCTGCATTGACCGATAAGTACCAGAATTGAAAAAATCGTTAAAAATCAGGAATCTGCAGCATTCCCACATAGTGAACAACTTTGTTTGACCCTTCTACAAGGAACATATCCACCATGTTTCAGCTCAATCTGAGTGATGGTTCTGGACAAGAAGTCGAAAATAGCTATAACACACAAAAATTCATAAAAAATTAGGAAAAAATTGCAGCGCCACCTGGTGAACAAATTAAGAACTAGGAATCCCAGGGAGTGTTCCTGTGTGATATCAAAGCAATTGGGTGAGTGGTTTCGGAGAAGAAGATTTTTTTAAGATTTACCCAAAAAAGACGAAAAAAATTCATTAAAAATCCAAAAATCACTGGACCATGACCATTTGAACAAACTTGGAAGAGACCCACCCAAGGCATATCTCCACCAAGTTTGAAGTGAATCTGGCTGACGGTTTTTGAAAAGAAGTCGAAAATGTGAATTGTGGACGACGGACGGACGGACGGACGACGGACGGACGGACGGACGACGGACGGACGACGGACGACGGACCCTCAAAAAACCTCAGCTGACTGACAAGTCAGCTGAGGTAAAAACATAAAAAATACATCAAGGTTATTCTTAAAAGTTGCAACAATCATGAACAAGATGTTTAATACCACCATTATATTGTCCATAGGCCTACACTAATGCTGGATACACAAAATCACATACTTGTGCAGTGAAACTCTACATCAATAAGACCTCAGGGATGAGACTACCTCATAAATAAGACCACATTTGCAGTACCCATGCCTTTTTTTACAATGTAAATGTATGTACCAACCGTTTCAGAACTCAGCCCACCTCCAAGTGAAGGCCACTTTTACCTGCAACTATACACGGTCTTAACAGTAGGGTTCCACAGTGTTTATAACATGTCAATACCTGCCATTTGGCATCAATTTTGTAAATTATTCCGAGCCTGTGGAAGTACATGAAATTTGGGTACATTTGCCAATAAACATTCTTGCTAGTACCTGGTGTACACGTGACGCACCTCAGGTTTTGATCATTTTGGTTTGTTGGCAAAAATACCAGGGTCAGGCGTGTGCCTTCCACAAGGTTGACATTAAACAAATATATCCTTTGTTGATGCTAAAAGAAACCACATACTTCTAAAGGTACCTATTTCTTGTTTTTAACTCATTCCATACTATGGTGACAGGCATTGGTCAGTGGTTCTGGCACTACCTGGCAAGTCATGCTGCAGCATGACTTGCCAGGCAGTGCCAGAACCACTGACTTAAGACTATAGGCATGTTGGTACTTGAATGGAAGCTCTTTTCAAGAAGAATTTAAATATGCAATTGTCATCTTAAATCTAGGTAAATATACGAAAAAATCAGGGACTGGTATGGAATGAGTTAATTAACATCAATCTGAGTGCTCACATGAAACAGTACACGACCACAACACGCCAATAAATGGCACTGACTTTCAACCTATTGGACACGGTGAATAGATATAGACCAATGGGCAGGTGGCAATGCTGTTGTACCACCTGAAATCATACTGCCATTTGAAACAAACTGGATTTTACATGCATTTCTTTGTATCTTATACATGTACCAGTATAGTTTTATGGCATATCACTTGCTAAAGTTTTTATTTCTTATTCAGGGACAGATCTGTCAACATTAACAATTGCTGGCTCACTGAAGCTCATTTTCTGAATGCACAGACAATAACAACAAGTGGCACAAAACTTCCTACATGTATATCTAAGCCTATGGAGAACTCCTGTGACTATATTCAGTTTTTAATAGAACGCGTACCTTTTTTAAAGTTCTATTTATCTGTTTTCTTTTCACAATTTGACCACCTGAAGTGCAATATACAACTGTTGACATGCTTCTGTGTTCCTTGATGGTAAATGGCAGCCTTTGGTGCTTTTAGAATAAAGCATGGATAGTCTCCTGAGGAGCCCAGTATAGCACTGGAAATGTGCCTAAACTTTACCCCAGTAAACAGATCAGGTAGCAAATAATAATTTAGATCACAAATGCATACAAAGTTTTACTTCGCTATTGTGAATAAAGGCTAAGAATACTGCTAGAAACAATCTATAAAACCAACAAAAAAAAAAAAAAAAAAAAAAAGAAGACTAATTTATTATTGGGGATACCAATTCAGAATCTGATATAGACAAGTCATTTGCCTGATACACACACCCTGTGTCTGATCATATACAGGTTTTTCAACTTGTGCCCAATTATTTTGCCAAGGGGAAATCCCTTGTAAAAAGATCACATACAATATGTACAGGAAACACCTTCACTGAGCTATGTACGTCCTTGAGCAAGTTGGTGGTGATAAACAGGCAAATGGAGCATGTTGCTGGTTATGTTCGGAGGTGTGAGTTACTGCTAAAGCTGTCTTGTCTCGTCTGTGAACAAATTAGATTATGAAGACGTACATGTTACAAGCAGGCATTCACAAAAGCTCTGTCCTACAATGTCTGCTATGCTGACATTGTACAGAACAGGCTAATTAACTGATGCTTTTAATTAAGCTTTACAAATGAAAATGATTTGTGGGCATCTTCTAAAAAGAAAAAAAAAACACCCCTAACTTTTATCGCGTGCTTTATGCAATGTACTAACCCTTTTACTGCTAAGTTTCATGCTGATGTATCAGGTTTCTTCAGCTCACTTTGTACACAATGCATGCTGAGAAAAGCTGTTGACCTGAACCATTTTTCACTGTGTGGACCTACAGGCAACCTTACATCATAGGCAACCTTACATCACAGTCATCGGTAATAGCCATGATTCTGATGTACAGCAGTAATGCTTGTCATCTAAATCCACCTGATCTGCCTACAGAAGATGACCCTGGACCAAAATATGTTGAAATCACATTAAATTCACCATGTTGAGAAAGAAATAGTCTTCTGTCCTTTTCAACTGGTAATTAATTTTGAAATGTTGTCTGATTTGTCCTTGTTTGATTTTGTAAGTTCATTGAAACTTTTCACTTTAACTTCCAATAGGAAGCCCGTAAAGACTCCATAGTCAGCAAACAAGTAGGTCTGTTCACAAGCAAGCATGCACACATGCAAAGTAAACAGCTTTCTTTAACATGCATTTGAGCTAGAAGCAATCTGAAGAAAGCTGTTGACTCGGTCTAAAATATAGCTTTGAAAGGGTTAACATGTCAGAGTGTAGGATAAGTGGCGAGCTATCTCTGCAACATCACAGAGGCTCCATCATGTTGCAGCATGTGCCTAACCAGTCCGTTTTGTCAAAGCATCCTGACCATTACATGTTGTTAACCATGATGTATGTTATTCCAATGTACAGCAGTCTCCCTTTGATGCTTGGGGCACTCACAGATTGGCATGGGCAAACAGCACTTTGTTTCCATAAATGGCACTTACCTACACTTTAAGCCTAACAGTATACAGGTTAACCTTTATTTTTTCTCTTTCTTTCTTTTTTTTTTTTTTTTTTTTGCATTGCATCTCTTCAGGCATTATGCCTGAATGCACAATTGACTCCCATTTTGCTAAAATCAACATTCCTGGCATCTCTTGCCAGCTGAAAATACTTTCCGGGTGAATAATGAAATCTCTCTTGGATCAATTATCTGTGCAGCAAATCCAATCAATAGAAAAATAAAAAATCAAGACGAACTTAGCTCCTGAACATGACAGTGGGGTGCTGTGGCTATTCCTTTGGGTGCTCATCAAAATGCTTGTTACTTCAATGGGCCAAGGTTGGTCACGTAAACAACACTGATTTTCCACTGCGTCTCATCGAAGCCATTGATTTGGAAGCTTTGATGAGTTGCCAACAGTGCCAACAAAACTGACAACATCATATCTGCGCAGACT
This sequence comes from Hermodice carunculata, assembly GCA_964020975.1. NCBI lineage: Eukaryota > Metazoa > Annelida > Polychaeta > Eunicida > Amphinomidae > Hermodice > Hermodice carunculata. Next base: position 68,453,249 of record OZ026629.1, read on the forward strand.
TGGACTAAGATGCCACAACCGTTGTTAATCTGTGTGTCCTGTGGGCCCACACTCACTTTTTAAGACTGTGAATATCATATCAGAAGCATAGGCACGGAAAATCATATGGGAGTTTGCAGCATTGTGCATCAAATACACAACTGCACAAGGACAGCCATTTCCAAGGATAGAAGATATTAACAAATTTGTACACAATGTTATATTTAACCTTCCCCTCCTCCCCCCCCCCAAAAAAAAACAAAAACAACAAAAACAAAAAACTGGCTGGGAATCAAAGGTCGTCTGCTTCACTGTTTTACATTAATTTCCGCAGTAATAAAAATAATTTGAACGAGGATTGCAGACGAGACGTATCAAGAAGGTGCTGTAAGTGCCCGACTTACACCGTGGAAAGGTGTTGACTCGCTCTTAATTGAAGGGTGAAAGGTTAATGGTCACCTCTGTGTAACATTTTGCCAACACTGATTTACCTTTGTGTCAAATACCAAGATCTACGACAGTCTGACACCATGTTTGCGTAAACCCATAACAGCAATGGCAGCTATACACACTTGGACCTATCACAGTATACATCTAATGTCTACATACAGCAAAATGCATTATGTTATCATGTTATATGAGTGTCAGCTGCAGCTGGTGTGGGGACAAGGCTACATGACACGGGAAAAGCCGTCAATGAGCTAACAGGATTAGAATATGAAACTTGCATTACCACAAGTATCATACATGTCAATGCAGCGACTGCCTTGGGAGCTACCATATCGCTGCTGAAAACTTCAAAGTAACGACGCAACAATAATAAATGCAATGCACTGTGTGAGTGTGTGTATATGTATATGTATATGTATACATGTATCCCCAAATATATACTATACATATAGTTTGTATGGACTGTAAGGGGGTGCTTAACCAGGCAGGGATGCTAAAAAGGTACATTACAGTATAGCTCACTATGCAGGCTGTGACCTGACCGACCTGACCTGACCTGTACTTCTGCTGTATGTCAATACCTTGTAACATACTGGGGCTCAACACTGGATACTTGTACAAGAGGCTCCAACACATCATTCCAGGTGACAGAGGAGGGCGAGCAGCAAGAAAACATCACAATTCACATTTAACCCTTTTAGTTTTCAACTAATTTCAACACTAATAGAAAACAGTTTGACTGAGAATTGTTGAGGAGACCTACCAAGATCACACGCCTCAGGTCAACAGCTATCCTTGGCAAGGGTTGGGCACTAAATGCCAAGGAGAGCTGTTGACTCAGTCTTAATTCAAATGGAAAGGGTTAATCTGGTGCACCTGAGGATGCTGAATATGATCTGCGGACAAGAACTTCCATGCACACCTGCTTTTTTTTAAATTCATCATTAACTTTTTTCCTGTTTTGTTTTTGTTTTTTTCCCCACAGATTATAAATTAATACCATAAGATGACAAACTTGCTCACATGAGGGAAATATAGTGCACTTTGCAGTCTGCACAATGAAACAAAATGGACAGAGAAACAAGACAAGCTTATGGCTTGTAATGTCCCGTGTGTATACCCTGATTGTCCCAAGACTTTCCTCATCTTATCATGTACCGGGCATACATTCAGCATTTGCTCACATCCAGTTTCCAGCTTAGACTATTTCATTAAAAACACAAACAAAGCAGATCACACTCCCTGCATTGGCAAACATCCATTATGTACCTTCATCCATGACACCGTGGATTCTTCTTCACGATGCTGTCCCAGAAGTCTAGACAGGAAGAATAGACAGTGAGACGCAATAGATTATTAGGGTTGACACAGGTTAATAACGTAGTATTGATTGTGCAAGTTTCCAAACTTATTTGTCTTCAATTCTCATATGGGCACTTCAGTAAGACACAAAGTGTATAGCAGCAACCACCGCACTCAGAATCATTGACGGGCGACAACAAAAAAACACAGAAAGAAAAAAAGGTAAAAGTGGGCAAATGTCAATCCTGAGTGAAGCTGATGCTCCAGGCATCAATGGTGATATCCATGTTACAATTCCACTGAATTTATATCAGTCCAAGTTTCTTCCCCACTATCCTTGTGATGTCAGTGGCCAGATGGCTGACAATCAATCAGGGGCTCTGGACAAATGTTCAGACTTTTACCTGAATGATATTCTAAGGGACCACAAATATCCTTAATAAAATTAACCATTTTTTGTTTGTTTTTTTTTGCTTGTTTGTTTTGTTTTTGTTTTTCTCTTAGAGTTCAAATAGAGAAATTTGTGAATTGCTAACATGTATTGAAAACAGGGGTGGATCCAGATGTTTTGTAAGGTGCTGAAGGTGAGGGTCAGGGGGTCAGGGTCAAGCCACACTGGGGCGCAGGGTATGGAACCCATTACTGAATTTTATCATTTTCATAACCCTTTTAACCCTTTCCTGGCACTAGAAAGTCGTGTTTTCCCTGTCATGCTCTGCAAATGTTTCTAAAACTTATACCCAATTGAAGAGTAAAAGCAAGAAAACTTTTTTTCCCCGGGGAAGGTGAGGGGTGTTGGTGCACCCTTTGCACCCCCTGGATCCATGACTGGAACTGACTTACAATTACCAAAGAAACATGGCAAAATTATTTGTATTTCTGCTTTCATTTCCCATTTTTGTTTACAGATAACTGTTGGAATGTATACTGGGCTCTGATTTTGAACCACTTGCATACCACAGAATCACAACCCCCACACACAAGCTGACTAGCATACAGGTACTTAAATTACATTTTCAAATACACAATTAAGCCCCGGATCCACGTTTGTTTGGAATGAAAATGTGTTTCCCAGGAAACCGACTCGTACAAAAAAAAAAAATTTATGTGACCTCTAATAACACCTAAGGCTTGTTGACCTGTTCTATCACACATGCGGACCCCAGGTGCCAAGTGACAGTAATGTCAGCACGATGTCCCATCACCCTACACATCAGCACCCAATCAAACAGTTCAAATATTGTACAGTTAAAGCTGATCAAAACTTCATGTAGTGGCTTTGTCTGGAGTGCTTAGCAAACCACACACTGCCTCATATGTGTTATAAAAAAAAACAATACTCCTAAATGTTCAAGCAAAACTCTTAGGACAGATTTAAAAGCAAACAGGGCTTTACCACACTAGCTTCCTGGAATGAGTCCAAAACACAAGTCCCAGGTCTGAGTTTTTTTATGCCCAGAAACCGAAAACAAGACATGCAGTTCCATTAATGACCTCCACTGTTTTGTTCATATGATCTCTCTTTATTTTTTTTTTATTTGTAAAATATTTGTCTGGACAAACTTTGGTTGATGGTACCTGGTTCCTGACATTTTTTCTACATGCAGTCCTGGGTGCATTGATTTGCCCTGAGTCACTGCACGTCTTCATATTCTGTCTGCTGATAGTCTTGCATAGCTGTACAAAAACATGTTCAATCTATACCTGGCATTTCATACACTAGTCCTGTTTAACCCATTCCTAGCTCAAGGTATGACTGAGTCAATACCTTTACTTGGTGGGGATTGGGTGCAATGTGCCCAACCCATGCTAAGGAAAGCTACTCACCTAGGGTCAACCATCATGTATGGTCTTACATACATATCTCAGCCAAAATGTTGTCTACAAGAAATTTAAGTAAAGCATTAAGGCCAACAACAATTGACATACGGGTGCTTTCAGGCAATTTGTGCTGGAAATGGCTAAGATTTCAAGACAACACATCATCTATGAACTCTAATACTAAAGGTTTTACTGAATGACAAGTTAGAGAATGCTGGACATTCACAACAGAATGGACTAGTAACATCTAAGTCCAAGTAGTGGCACAATGTCATTTACATGTTGATAAAACCAAGCAGAAAGTATTGACTTCTGCCCTTTTGAAACGGCCATATTATATAATGTAAAATATATATATATATAATAAACATGGCTGGAGAAACTATTAGCAAATTGCAATTCTAAAAAGCCTCCCTGAGGAAAGATTACAGACAATTCTCATTAATTGAGTTAGGCACCTCAGAAAATTGGATTTCTTTCTATCTGTCTTGGACCTATGGGCACCAAAAGTGGGATATATGCACAGTACATGTTTTAAGTGGCACCCCGAGCCTTTTATGAAATAATCTATTCCAGGTGATGCTGAATATCTCCATACTATTCTTGCAGTCTCTTGAATGCAGAGTTTCATGGGCCATAACTGATCGTAACTTTTTCTCTCCTAATCGTTAAAAAAACTGGGGAGACTACATTTTTTGAGTGTTTTGCATGTTGCAATATTTTCAATTTTAGTCTTCGCTGGGGAGGGTGAGCACACAAAGTCCCTCTTTTCGAGTAAACAAATATTCCAAAGAAGGATAAACATTCACAGCAGTGTCTGTAACCACATGGTCCCTTAACAGAGCTACATTACATTATGAGCAAGGAAGAAATGGCACCAAACACTTAACAGAACATGGCCTTTCATTGGAATGGTATCACTAAGCAAAGGCTTCAGGTGTATAATCTAGCCAAGATATCTAACATTCACAAATAGTAAAATCTGTCTTGGAGTGACCACCCCTATAGATCATAAAATTTTGGTCTCAACAAGAGGGTTCTCACGTCATCTACCCCCCCCCCCCCTTTGATTAAACACTACACACAGTCACCCACATGGTGCTCTGAGACAAGTGGTATTTTGAGACAGAGACCACTGTTATATAGTGTATGACAACAGCCATCCTTGCATGTTTGGCCATTTGGAGCTTAAAGTGTTAACCCCGCCTGCTGCAGCTGTCAATGGCCAGGCCAATGCAGCAGGTGACTGCCTCCTATGCGCTCTATCTCCTTACTCCTCAGTAACTTTGATCTTTGATCAGAGTCCTACACATGTCACCTTCTATCCAATCAACCTACAGCTTGTCACCAATGCTCCTTATCTTTAGGGCATAAATTGACTTTTTAGTCACCAGACAACAACACGCTCATTGCACTGTCAGACTGCAGACCGATATTGAATAAATGTACACTTTTTTCCTCAGACAATGTTACAAATGTCTCTATAATAATTTTTGTTTAAGGGGGCGAGTGATATTAGGAACAATTTGACATAATGCAATCTTTAATTTTTTTCATTTTTTTCACAATCAATAACAGGCAAGCAAGCAGCTCCCTTATTACATCTCCTTCTGTCAGTTACAAGCTTGTTTCCCTTGAGCAAACTTCCTATCAGCTTGCTCCATACAACACTAACTTGTGGGAGGTCAAAACAAGTTGTGGGCTTATCATCACTTTCTAAGCTTAACTCTGTGGGGGCATAACAGACAGACACACACTAAACAAACAAACAAACAAACAAAAAACAAACAAACAAGCAAACAAGCAAGCAAATAAATAAATACACACATGAATGAATGAATGAATGAATGAATAAATAAATAAATAAATAAAAAAAAATAAAATAAATAAATATGTCAGTTCAGATTTGACAAGTTTTCATCATTGCATAACTGTTACTCGTTATCATGCTATCAACAGGGTTGACAACACTTAGTGGGTAACCTCCAACCAGACAAGAAAAAGTTTACCTGCCAACACAAAACTATCATCTCGTGGACACTTCAAGTGGTAAAGGAATTGAGATAACACCCTCTTCTTGCCAATGATCAACTGAGTGACCTTGTAATATACAAAAAGTCATCTATTCATGGACAAATGAAGCTGAAAATTCTGTAAAAGACATCTCAGGGAATGACGATATCAGCTAAAAGTAGCCCTTGGTCACTCACATAGCTGATATCCACTATCAGAACTGGGCTTATCAAACAGGTGTAGGAGCGAACAAACCATACACATAATTCATTGCCTCTGGAACAAAGTGCTCCTGATGAATCAACAAAGATTGCTAGCAGTTTACATTTTTCATCATGCCTTTTTCTTCACAACTATAGCCATTAATATTGCTGTTTTTGCTGCAAGTGGAGTGCCCAGTAAGAGACATGAGCTCCCCGTCTGAGGGTCAGAGACTTGCTGGTTCACAGGTGCAGAAATGCTACATTATTCTCCGAGATGAAAATTGAGCGCTCACAACTGGCAAGGCACTGACACACCTGAATGGACCGTTACACACATGTGGTACAAGATCTGTAGGTCTAATTGCCACTGAGATGATGCATTAGCAGAGTAAATGATGCAGTGACAGTCTTATACATCTTACCAAACTCCCATAGGATGTAAATTGCCTATCGGGGTCTCATTATATGGAGAATTAAAAAACCTGAATTTAACGTATATGGGCATAAGAAAAATTGATATGTTCATGTATGCCAACTCATTTTATGGATAATGACCATAAAACAAATGTGTTGAAAAAAGGGGTTGACTGGCGAGGGCACACAGCATCACTAACGCTCAATGTGGTATGGAAGAAGGATGGGGTGGATTATTGATCCTAGCAAGCCACGGCCGACTCCACACACCTGACTCAGCTAAAGGATTAGAACACTTCATACACACTTCCTGACATTTCCTAAATGGGAGAAAATTGACAGTGTGGCGTCGCCTCCAGTTAAATATAGCTCTCCAAATCTGCTGCTAATTTGTAG
>OZ026629.1:68460026-68675026 GCA_964020975.1 Hermodice carunculata
GTGTTCTGTGGCATTTGGATTTATAACTAATGGATGAAAACTGCTTCGGACACAACCGAGTGGGCAGATTAAAGTTATGGTAGAAAATTATCTTTAAAAGTATGTTGACAACTGTTTCCCCTGGTAGCTCAGATAACGGACACCTGGAACTTAGCAATAGAAGATACCGATACTGCACCACCGTGGCTATATGCACCAGCTATGCTGTTTCCCCGGCCAAAGTTAACCGTACAGACAAGTTGAAATAAAATGCTGTGTTTGAGTTGACTTTACTGCAAAATAATGGCACATTGGCCAGCTTTTCTGTTAACTTGCAACTTGATTATGGCTGATTAGAACGACTGGGTTTTTTTTACGGGTCGTCGTTTGTGCGGCGATTTTGCTGGTCGTTGGTGGCGTGTTGCAGCTGGTCTAGGGTGGTCCAACTGGAGCATTGGCGCAAAATTTTGCATCACAGTTCTTGAAAAATGCTATAGAATTTATCCAAAATAAGTGTTTCTCATATGAAGAAGTTGAAACAATGTTCCAGGGAATCTAAATTTGCTGCTACAGAGATTTCCAGTTGGACAGCACTGTGGTCGTTCACGTCAGGTCATGTAACATTGCAAAAGCGAAGTGGCTACTGCCACGACCAAAAGTCCTGTCACTAAGCCAGGTCAGGTCAATGGTTTGGTGCTTATATTTATTTATTTATATATTAATTTATTGAAAATTTAGATCTATCTTTTAATTCACTGATGATTAAAGCATTTCAGCTACAAACCTGTGCAAAGCAACTTTACATTTTTTTTCTGATTTCATACTTGTTATTTTCATGTTGTGGTCTACCATGGAAATAAGCCAATATTCCCTAGGCATTTTTCCATTTCATGCATCATAGTTTGGTGTGCTTTTAGCAATTATAATTCACAATGTTGGCATATGTGTGAATAAAATATTATCACTCAATCAATCAACATTCAGTGCTAAAAGCTAAGTACATTTAGGCCTAGTGATTATCTTTATTTTTTTTTCCTCTTGCTTTTGTGGCGAAAATACACAACTTAGTAATTGCAGGATAATTTATCTGTTAATATTCCCCAAATTAATAAACATAGTATGTGTGCAAAAATTCCCAAAAGCGTTACACGTATAATTACAAAAATGGTCTTATCTTAATTGATAACATGGCAATGTTGTTTTTTTTTAAATTTATTTTTTTTACTACTTTTTGATAACTTTCATCAGATTTTTGTACAATCTGAGGGAAAATAGCCAAATCAGTACAATAATGACTTACATTTTGTGATTTTGTCAACAATGTCAAGGCAAGATTTCCACTCAATTTTAACTCCCCAGAATGCACCATTTTGCATGCTCAAAAGTTTTCGGGGGGTGGGGTGGGTGGGGGTGGGTGGGGGTGGGGGGATTCCCCCAAACCCCTGTAGCATGCCTTTGGGTGCTTACTTTTTTTTGTTCCATTAATTGTAGGATTGGGCCTTCTTAACAGGGTCTGTCAAGTTACACGAACCACACATATATATTTCTGTTGGGCCTTCTGTAACTTGGACATTTGTTGAAACATGTTTAAAATTGATGTTCTTTCCCCTTTTACACATTACCTCTTTTGACGTCAGTTTAATTTGTTGCCTGGGCACAGCCGAAGGCACTTGTAATCAATAAAAAACTAGTAGAGATGATCCGATCAAGGATGACTCAAGAGTTATACATGGATTGGAGAGATACAGTAACAGGCGTTACTTCTGATAGCAAACTGAGAAAGTGATCTTGTCCAACACGTATAAATGATGAAGCGGCTGTTGACTTGATGATGCTTTATTCACACTTGACCAGTTTCGTCAATTTTCAATGTCTTTATTGAGGTATATTGCGTGAAATGAAGTTCTTGAAACATGAATCCTGTGTTGAGATTCTTATAATGTCTAATGATGTGTCGCTGTACCTGTGGTCCACTGTCTTTCAGAATGAATAATTTTGACTCAAAAGATGGCTGGATCTGCGACATAATGTCGTTTTGGTATCACTGGAGCATGACCATTTGAACAAACTTGGTAAAGACCCACCTAAAGTACATTGTCAACAAGCTGAAGTGAATCTGACTGACGGTTTTGCAGAAGAAGTCAAAAATGTGCATTAGCATTAGAATGCCCATTGACCTACACAGCAAAAATTAAGAACTACATGCAGGAATCCCTCCTGTGTGATATCAAAGCCATTGGGGGCGCAGTTTTGGAGAAGATTTTTAAGATTTGCCCAAAAAAAATCCACAAGCCAAGGTACATCCCCAACAAGGTTGAAGTAAATCTGGCTGAGGTTTCGGGGAAGAAGGTCCCAAATGTGAATTGTGGACGGATGGACAGACGGACGGATGAAAGACCATCCTATAAGCTCAGCTGACTGACAAGTCTGCTGAGCTAAAAATCAGGTACTGTCCAGTTCTTTAAACCATATTCTTTTTGTCAACATTAACATTACAATAATTGTATCATCCCATTACGCGCGTCTGCCCTGCTAAGCGCCCTCTCCATTTTTCTGAATCCAAAATTCTTGGGTAGAGCTAAATGTTTCTGAAGTATTTTCAACTTTACACTCATCCATATGTTAAATTAACATATTTCAAATATAGGTGTATCTGCAATGAAGAATCACTTTATTGTAATTTCCAAAGTACATGTACCACTGGTGCTTAAAAAGAATAACTACAATTATAAGGATTTTCCATCATTATCACATTTACATGAAAGTTTATTTGACTATATTCCAGTCCTTGCCATAACAAGTAAACTCCAACCTATTGGATGGCATATACTCACTTTGACATGCCAAAAGCAGCCTCCATGCTGGTCTCCCCTCCCTGGTAGCTGCTACAGTTTCGCATGCTGGACGACTGTGCATTCTGTACATTGCTGTAGGAACTGGACGTTTTCAAGGAGCTATTGGATGAGGAATTGACACGTGGCATGTGAGGAACATAATTCCTAGCTGATGATGTCTTGATGCTCCATGGCTTACCTTGGGCTTCTGTGGAAATCTGAAAAAAACACAGAAAAATTACCATGGACAATAACAGTTTATGTACTGGCACACATGCTCATGAAGGACTGCAGGGATTACCTCTTCACAAGCACCAGATACACCCAAAATAAGTCTAGTTATTTGTTTGGCGAAGAAAAGTACTGGTTTCACAACTAACAAGAAAGACAAAAATGTTTGCTTGACTTTTTCACTTTCTCATAAATAAATTCTACAAATTAAGCCTTTCAATGTTGATCATATTGTGACCATGTCTCATTTTCTGCAATGACTACATAAAATGGGTTACAATTTGTTTAAATATGGGGCAAGTCGATATATATTCTTACCTTGTCTCTGTATAGGGCAGCTGCTTTACTATTGTATTTCTCTGTGAGAGACATTGAGTCATCATAATCTGGCTGTGACTCGAAGAAGACACGTGCATTGTGATTTCCTCCAACTTTCATTTTTTCCAACTCTACATCTTTCCATTTATCCATAGTCACTGATCGCACAAAACTGTAACAATAAACCATATCTTAATGTGAGCAAAATACTCATATACATGTATGCTGTCATGCCAGTAAGTGTGCCTAATTCCAGGCACAGGTGTCAAACATAGAATGTACATGTATAATTTCAAGTGTAGTTTGCAAGGTAACAACATGCTGGTCAATTGTCAAGTTGACAGGCCAGCACTGAGATGTCATATTAGTAGAAACCAAAATCAGACAATGTGTACCTCAGGCTGAAAACTTTCGATTTTACTGTTTAATGCTTATGTAACTAATAGGGTGTAGTATATCAAAGTTAACATGTCAAAATGTAACATGTTGGAATCAATAGCCTTTTTAGGACATCAGACAGTGAATATTATGTTCTTGTCAACTTTGAAGTCTTTCACGAGTTGTCATCTATGCATCTACCAATGTAACATCACTATGAGACATGTTACTTTGGTTGTTATGGGGCTGCTGATTGTTTTTTCTTTTCTTTCGGATGCCACCATAAAGTTAAGTGTTAAAAAGATTTTTACATGGTTGGAATGTTCTCACAACACAGTGTTGACTTGAAAACAGATTACAGGACATAAATCAATGGTGGCATTTACATTCAAGACTGTGTGAAGGAAAGCAAACATGAATGCATGTAAATGTAAAATGTAATGTTCCTTCAAATATTGAAACAGTCATTTGGAGGATCCAATGGTTGTTGGATATGCATTTCAGTAGCCAATAAATAGATCAGAATAACTGATGAACATGGGTCACAGTGACCCAGGAAGCTGATCAGTCTATCTTAATCTTATGACATTCCCTATGACCCAATTTTGTTAAAATCAGGTTTTTTTTCTGTAATTATGAGTCTAAATAGCCATTTAAGTGATATCCAACTGGGCAAAGTGACTTCACTTCTGGACCTATTAATGTCAGGTACATATATTTCCAACATAATAAACTGATATAAATACTCACAAGGCTGAGCAGAACTCAAAGTTTAAAACTTGTTTTAACACAAGCATTTATGTAAAAATGTAGGTTTTGTGAAATGTTGGATATATCTTGAAAAATTCACAAGATAAAATGCCTCCTCCATTAGAAAAGGAAAAAATATCCCCACCAACAAACTATCTTCAGAACACAATTCAGTTTGAATTAAATTAACATTTGTCAAGTTAGCAGAAAAAGTAAGTTTTCAAATAGTAGATATTATAAATGACCTGGAAAGAAGGTAAACCAAACATGCTAGCAAAATATTAGATACCCCAATTGATAATACATTTATTAAAATGATGCAAAAAATACCTTTGAAGACAAAGTTTAGTTTGAGTAAATACTCTTAAAACCTGAGACGTGCTCACCACATTAACAGTTAAAGTAACCCACAAATCTAACAACTTCATGTTAGCCTTCATGAAGTATGTGACAAGTTTGAGCAAAATTAGTTCACTTTAAAATTTGGTGGTAACAAAAAATAAAACTAACAGGCATATAACATCAAATGAATATGGATTTTGTTTCATCAGCAGCATATGACCACCCATCCAAAATGAAAAACCAATAAAGTATTGAACACATACATGTATGATGGCCTTATCCATTGATGAATTATCTCTGAAACTTCTATAAATCAATGATATGCAAATAACAAGAACACTTCAACAGAATAAAATACAGTAACAATTAAGTTTTTATTTATAGTAGATGACGGTATTTATTCATTCTGATGTTAGAATACACACCATGTGCTTCACCAATGTAATTTTGTATGAATTGACAAAAGTGTAAAACATATTACCTGAGATGTACTCCAAGACCTCTGTGCTTCCCAGAACATTCCAGACAGATCCAGATCCCATAGGAAACACTCACCCACTGTGGATTTTGTGTCCCACACTCAAAACAGCGCTAAAATATCAAACACAAAAGTAATTTTTAAAAAAGGGTTCTATTCAGTTATGCTATATTAAACCAAGGCTTAAAATTCTATGAATATTGAAGTCTTGAACATACACATGCCCTTAACATATCCACACAATATGTACAAATGCGTATTTCACATCAAGGATGACAATTACCAGAAGTTAAGAGTTAAAAGGAAGTGGATATTAGAATATTCACTTTATTTAAAGCTGGTTTGAATGATTTGATCAACACCTTAAAATAGCATGTGTTAATAAGAACAAAAGTTAAATTAACTCCTCATTTATGGATATTAACTTTGGACAGGACTGGCAAGAAAGTTTTTAGGCTGGAAGATCTGTAGCCAGTACCTTTGGTTTTTGATAACCTCTAATCACTTTTTAATATTTCTGGATAGTTTGATAGTTAAGCTACATCCTGCCAAAAACTTAGATGTGTGAACATAGAATTTATATGAGAAAACCGAGCTAAAGACTTTTGTTTACACTGAAGAGTTTTAGCAGTGCTGTCCACATGGGGTTTGTTTGCATGGGCCTGATAATGAACCATGCCATTTTTTGCACAGTCATTAGTCCATGACCCCTGGAAACCAGGTCAGCCACTGACAAGGGTCACTCATTCGGAACAGGGAAAACCTTTAGTCATGGCGAGAGGAATGGACCAGTTCAGACTGATCACTACTATTGTTCGGACTATTTTGAAATCTCTATTGATGTAAAAACAAATTAACTGTTTAACACAATCAACTTATTGGGCCCCAAATATGGATAGCGACATGTGAATCTACACCCAAACAAGCAAAGTGTGGTAACGTTTGATGCTTCCAAATTAAAAAAAAAAACAACTTGACTTTTAGCCACAAAATACACTTGTTTGAATGACAACATCACATAGGTAAAGCTACAAGTTTATTGCACCCAATAATAGAAACACAGGACAGAGGAAGTGGGTATATATTATATTACAGCCATAAATGCATAAGACTTGATAACATTTTCTTTCAATGCGATTTTTCTCCGAATGTTTTTTTTGCTCAACCTGTGCAATTTATATCTTGAAAATGACCAACCTGTCAGGACCAACTTAAAAATCTATCAACTTTTTTTAACCATTACAAGAAGTTCCCATGTTAAACTGTCCTATTAAAACTTTTTCAAAGATTTAAAAAAATTGAAATGAAAATCCAAAATTCACTGGAGCATGACCATTTGAACAAACTTGGTAGAGACCCACCCAAGGTACATTGCCACCAAATTTGAAGTAAATCTGATTGACAGTTTCTTCACAGAAGTCAAAACGTGAATTACCATTAGAATGCCCATTTGCATGCATAGTAAGCAATAGAAAAAGTGTATTTACTGAAAGTACCCAAATTGAAAAAAATCAATAAAAATAAGGAAACCAAAGCAGTGCTACCTTGAACCAGTGAACACTGTTGCTTGACCCTTTTCACAAGGAACATCCACAAAGTTTCAACTTAATCCGACAGACTGTTCTGGAGAAGAAGTGACAAGTAACGAAAACACACAAATATTCATAAAAAAATAAAAATAAAATAAATTGCAGCACCACCTGGTGAACAAATTAAGAACTAAGAGTCCCTAGGAATGTTGTTATGTAATATCAAAGCAATCCGGTGAGTGGTTGTGGAGAAGATTTTGTAAGATTTGTTCACAAAAAGAACACAAAAAAAATCATCAAAAATCCAAAAATCACTGGAGCATGACCATTTGAAGACACCTGGTAGAAACCTACCCAAGGTACAATGCCACCAAGTTCGAAGTCAATCTGGATGACGGTTTTGGTTAAGAAGTCAAAAATGTGAATTAGGATTAGAATGCCCATTGACTTACATAGTAATCAATTAGAAAGCTGCATTGACCGTTAAGTACTCGAATTGAAAAAAATCCTTTAAAATCAGGAATCCACTGCATGTACTATCTAGTGAACAACTTTGTTTGACCCTTCCACAAGGAACAGATCCACCAAGTTTCAGCTTAATCTGACTGACGGTTTTGGAAAAGTCAAAAATAGCAAAAACACACTAAAAATTAAAAAAAAAAAAAAAATGCAGTGCCACCTGGCGAACAAATTCAAAACTAGGAGTCCCTGGGAGTGTCCCTGTGCGATATCAATTTGGATGAGCGGTTTCGGAGACGATTTTTAAGATTTTCCCCAAAAAAGAACAAAAAAGAAAATAAAAATCATAAAAAAATCACTGGAGCACGACCATTTGAACAAATTGGTAGAGACTCACCCAAAACACATCCCTACCAAGTCTGAAGTGAATCTGGCTGATGGTTTTGGAGAAGAAGTCATAAATATTAATTGTGGATGACAGACAGCTGGTAATAACATAACCATAGCCGACTGACAAGTCAGCTGAGCTAAAAATTCTCAAATTCAGCCAAAATGTCCTCACTATGCTATACATATCCAACATGAAAAGTGTGATCAGGACTGGCCAGAGCTGCTTCAGTACTCAAGGTGTGAAAAACTGGTCCCACTTGAGTGGACACAAGGAACAATGCTTTTTCACCTCCTCATGCAAAAAGACTCGAGAATAGAGCTTTTTGCTAGAATTTTTTTGTATGTGACTGCTGACTGTCCCAAGAGTTATGATAAAGCATTCAAAAATTAATTTTTTATAGAAATAATTTGTTTTCTAGAAAAGAAACAACAGAAATTAATCTTGAGAGTGGCCTGTAGGTAAAACAGCACTGTTAACATTTCTAAGTACTCTGGTCATTATTAAATTGATGAAATTCCATTTAAGAGATTTTGAATAGCGGTACATGAATTAGTGGAATTCCATGAACTAATTATGACAGAGAAACAAATGAACAGGAAACGAACACTGCCATTTTAAGATTTATTACATATTCATGCAGATCGCATGTACTTGTTTACAAACATAAAAACACTAAAGTTTTTATATCTTAACGCCTTTACTTCCAGGATGACAATTTATTATTAAATAGCTTGTAGATTGTCATCAATACTGTTTAATAAATTATTTACTTAAAAAACTTGTCTTTATTTTCAAAGAGAGGAAAAAAAGAGGCCATTTTAGAACATGTATCATTTTGCATTCCACACAACAATCATAACACTATTTTCTTTATTCTCCCTTTTATCCTTCCTGTAATATGAAATCTTAAAATAATAATTGCATCTGAAAATACATAAACCAACTATTTATTCCAAAAAAAACCCCAAACAGATGAAGTTTTTCAACCAATTACAGCAGCAATAAAATTTCAAATTGATCCTTTTGTCAAAGTTATTTTGTCTTTCTAGTTTTGCACTGTTTCTTTTTTTTTCTCTCTGGTAATTATTAATTAAAACTTTAACTTCCTTTTCACAAACACTTAATTCAATACATCATCACTCTAGATGTTGTATGTAAATCAGTAAGAAAAGTTATTACAGAATAACTTAGAAAAACACATGTATATAAATAAATGAATTTTTTCAATGGAATTGGTCACAAATTAGTACATAGTATTGAAATTCAAGTCACTGGAGTATCAGGAAAAAGACAATTTTTAAACAAGTTTTGACCCTCAAAAATAAACAAGCAATAGAAATAAAAATGTCACATTTATATTACCCATTAATAGACCTTCCAAGTGATACATAATACATATATTTCATCTAAAATTTCAGAAAATCACCGACATCCTGCCAATCCCAGGCATGGCGGTGCCTCATGCATTTTACCAGTGACACCGGCGCCTTTCTCATGCAGTTGGGTAGACACTCAAGTTGCCATGCTATCTTTCATTTTTTTCATTGAGTCCTGGCTCTGGAATGGGTGTGTTGATTTCAATGAAAAAATAGCAAATAGAAGCTTACAACAAAAACAACCTACCAATTTAAGTTATATTGCAAAAGTGAGCATTAATATCAAATATAATGGGGCATTTCTGATCTTGCCAGGATCTGAAATCAGGGTAATATCACCCCAATTTAGTGTCATTCAGCTGAAAATTTACACAATTTTCAGGTAGACGCAAGTAACCTAAATTTTGATCGATTTTCTTCAAATAAAGAATGAATGTGAAGGGAATATTTCATAGAATGAGAATTCATAAGTTTCAGTAACATGTACAGCTGCAGAGGAATTACGCTGTTGATATAATTGTCTGCATCGGTAGTCGCCCATCTCATGCATCGGCAGCCATGACCAAACTTGACAGTGAAGTACCCTATCTACCGCAGGATATAACTTTTCTTCGTATGACAGGATTTCTATCAAATAAAGTTTACCAGAAAGCACCTAACTGATAGCTGAATAATTTTCAGAGGGGTCAAACATGACATGGTCTGGGGGTGAGGTGGACGGGGAGACGGAGCATGGTAAAACAAATTGCTTGTCCCTATACACACAGCACTGTTCTTGATCTTGACTTGTCATGTCTCATGATAATAACAAACATGCAAACCATTATTGAGGGATACCACGGCGGAATAAAATAGATTTATTCCTCCACTGGGACACATAGGCCGCAACATGCACTCGTGATCTTGTTTTCTGTTTGGGGGGTGGTTTACACGGACTGTTTAGTACATGATATTTTAATATAAAAACAGATTTCCATAATCTTCATTTCACGACACGTGTACAAACGTGCAAGATACAGCTGGTATGGTAGCGAGTGAGTGGGCGGAGTATAGCTGATGTTGCTGCAGCAACAACCACCGGCTGTGTAACATCATATTGCCAGACTCAGCTTATATTCTTCACTGTTTGTCTAATGTTTCAAAGGGATAATTGTCTAGGAATTAAAATAATTACGATGCAACTAGCAATGTCACGTTAAATTTGCTGTTTGGTTTCAGTTTCAACTCGTGATACCGACAGTAGTTATGCTGATGCGATGACAGCTCAAGTCAAGATGAAAAGAGATTTCACTTACGTTGTTTTCGTCCTTGACCTTAAGTTCCTTCATTACTCTTCTCGTCCGAGGACTGGCCATGTTTGACCGATATTGAGACGGATTAAGAGACAGATAGACTCGGGAGATATAGTCAGACACTGGGTTTCTTCAGACACGTAATTTCAGCGTAAATACTCGTGAAAACGTACACTAATATAACCGACACGATCTCACGGACTGGTGAGTTGTCAAACCGGAAATACTACATGCAGTTACAGGTGACCGTATATTCAGAGCCGCACTTAACATCCACTAACGGCAATTCAGTTCCAATTTCTGTCGACCGTGTCTTATATGTATGCTTTGATTTTTTGAAAAAAATGTATTTTAGTGTTTTTTTTAAGCTAAATAAGATTTTTGTAACTGTAAAATAGGTTTCCCACTTGTTCTTTTATAATCAAATGGATAACTGTGGCTAACAATAATTTAAAGCCATAATTGCGTGCGACTGAATCCGGTGTACAAACATGAAAATGTGCTGGAGTTGAGTGAACACAATTTCGTGTCAGTGCATTCAAGTCCAAGTTCAGAATGTTTCGAAAATAGGAGCCACTATGAAGAAAGACACAAAGGTTACAGAAAATCAAAAGACTTTCAAAATTTGTAAGTTGCGACATCTCTTGTGCCATGTCATTAACTTGACTAGTCAAAATCAAAGCCAGGCAAGCTGTTCTGCCAAGCATAATTATCTGGGCTCACGGGCAACAAGCTGCTGAGCCTGTGGCATTCAGTCATCTACGGTCCAGTGCAGACAAAACTCAAAAGCAGTAAATCAGCAGTGGAGGGGGGTATTTGATCACGTTTTGAAAATTGGAAAGAACTAGTCTAAACAGTCTTCGACTTAAAAAATGTGTCATGAATGCTGAAACATGCACTCAATCTTTTTTTTTTCAGGGTGATTTCATAATTTCAATATAACTGATGTATATATAGTAAACGAAGTGTCTGCATAACCAGGTCCCATTGCAGACAATTTTTCTGCTACAGAACTGGGAGGCCTGTGATTGGCTACCGTTATGACTTCATTATTGTCTCGCGATACCAGCCCAAATCTGTCACGTGTATAGGGAATAAAGCTTAACTATTAGGTTTATTTCGTAAAGCATATATGTGGACTCCTATACCAACCCCGAGAACATATATTTCCTTGCTGCCAGTCCCATATTCTACATGTACAGAGCCCGGCACTCCAGCACTTTCTTACAGTATTAAAAGTTACAGTGCCGCATTCAGCCCTCGTACTGTATTTTGTTGCGATACTGCCCAGACCCGGCAATCAAGTGATTTCTCATTGTCTGCGGTACCGGGTCCGGCTCTGTAGTCGCTTCAACAACCAAAACCGGACCTTGTTCAGTAGCCACGTCCTGTAGTAAAACCTAGGATTAGGTCTGAGGTCTGGGCAGTTTAAAGGTATACTAGCAGCATACTCTGATAAAAGTAGCTGAACATGGACAGTTTTACTTATGACATTTAAAGATGTCCATCACAATTAACAGAAAAAAGTGGATGGGTGGGGTGGAGTGCGTTCAAGTGTAATTAATTTTATGAACATAATGCATGTATTATATTCAAGAATATTATTTTCTGTCATTTCAGCACACCAGACACTATGCATCACTGCATTTAACTTTGACAGTCAGTGCTTGATTGTAAGTATATCCATCATGCAGTTTAGGTCAAATTATGACCTTTTGGCCTGTAACACTGAAATCCCAAATGTAACTTTATTGGTCCAGAGACACAAAATTCAACAAGTGCTAGAAGTCCTTTGACTTGCTTAATGGAGGATAAGTAAGACCCAGTAACAAAAGTTTGTGGTCTCAAGAGCTGAGGATTCTGCAAAAGCTCCTGAAGGCTTGAATTTTGGAGTACTCTTAGTATAGAAGTAAAATGGAAAGTGTGTATAACAAAAGCAGTGACACAACAAGTTGATCAAAGTCACTGGAATTATTGTACTATTGCTTCAGTCAGGTATAACCCAAACAAATATACTTGAAAAGGCTTCTTCTTAAACTGATCTTAAAGATTATGGTGCAAGGGGGCTTAATACAGGTATTCACTTGATTTCCAGTTGTCTTTTGTAATTATAAATTTTGTTATTTCAAGCCAAATGTATAATGTAAGAAATAGAAAGCATAAACATGAACTCATTTGTGGCCAACACTGCTTTCTTTAGGTGTCAAATTGCACAAAACGGTCAGTTTTTGGACCCTTATGAAACTTATTTTCAGCATAAAAAAAAGGTGTGGTAAAAAAGTCTAAACTCTTTCAGCAAGAACATTCTGGTGGTTCATCAAAGTGCATAATCCTCATGTTGCTGTCAACAAATGGGTATATGTGTATCTCAGCAGTCTAAACTTTTTTTTTTTTTTTATGACAGGTATAAATTGATACAAAGTGTACAGGTTTATGTAACCATTATAATTCCTAAAGTTGGTTTGTAAGTTAAAAAAAACAAAAAAAAAAAAAACACCAAAGCCACAAGCTCTGATTTTATGTCCAAAAAACTGTTGCGCATAAAATCAAGGTTGACACTAAATTAATGTGTAGCTGACTTGCATTAGAACTTCCTTTGGTTTAAACATATTCACCAGTCTATATTAGGGCCTCTTGTACCACTTTCTTACATGTTCATTAAATTTGCAAGTGAGGTTTAAACTCTTCAGTAGTTTGATAAGATCACAGTCCTTTAAATTTGGGTTCCTGTGATCAGTCTTTGAAAAGTTACCTTAGTTAGTTGAGGATAAATTATATTTGAACTATAAGCCTGTATGGGTAGTTCTTGGATGTCCAATTCATCAAAATAAATAAACTGTTTACATGGTTTAACACCTTCCCAAATATATGATGGCCTTGATATAAGTATGTGTTTGCAGGGATATGTTGAGTTACAGCTGCACCCATTAAGGCCTGACCTGAGAAGAGTCAAGATCAACAGTAAACAATGTTGTATCCTTACTTGTATTCGCTCAACATGACAAGGGAACTGAAGAGTGACAAAATAGCTTTCAGATATTTCAGTTACTGCATTCATCCATAATGTATGTAAAGATTTGATTGAACATCATGTTATGCTGTAAACATTTGCACTTTAATTTCTGATAAACGGAGGACTGCTTTTTTTTTTTTACATCAACCTGTTTCTTCCCATCAAAACCATTGTTACTAATTGATGTAAGCTGGTAAGTTAGACTGGTGTTCAGCATCTCGTGAAAATAAAATAAATTTAAATAAATATAGTGTGTGTATTTTTTAGGTCTATTGACATGTCAGTCTGCTGAGCTTGTAGCATGAGCGGAGGATCTGTTTGTGTGTCCCAATACATATTTTTTTACTCCCACTCAAAAGTGATTGGCTAGATCCTCTTCAGATGTGGTGTGTATGGAACTCTTAAGAAATTTGTTCAATCACAAAAGCACACATAGAGACCTGTGTATTTTAGTAATTTCACATTAATGATCTTTACCTGATTCCCAAGGTCTTTAGCCAATAGCCTATACGTAGGACTGTGTCAGGCCTCTTGACACCATTTTATTTTTATTTTTAAGTCATTCTGTTTGTCAGAGAATGTTCAATAGTAAATATAACTTAAGATAATAGTCCTAAATTTAAAGATTTTATTTACATGAAAAGATACCTGATGTTGGAACAGGGCTTCCTGTTATGAGCTCTCCTGTAGAAAAAGGTATCACATTTAAACTTGACACACTAGATGAGATTGATGGTGATAACAGTAGATCAAAAGTTTTAAATATGATTGACCCTTTGACTTATCATGAGGATTAAATCTAAACTAAGGAATGAAAATGAACATTTGTATATACAGATAGTAATAGTTACGATCATTGCTACCTGCTCTGCATATATATATATATATATATATGTACTGATCTAATCAACAACAAACAATTGAAACTTGGAGCCTTGACAGTGACAGGTATATATCGTGTGTGTGTAAATGATCACTGGGAGGCAACATTCCAGTACAATGACCCCACCCTGGAGATCTGTCAAGGTGATGTCAAACAGTGAGTATCATAGTTTTTATTCAATGCAATGGGATCTTTGCACTGTATATGTGTTAACATCTTTGACAAGTAATGGGAGTTTTTGCTACCATATAGGAGATTGTAAATGGGAAGGAGAAGCGACAAAATGGATTTTCATGGGGAGATTGTCCAAAACAGGCACTGAAAAGAATGTGAAGAAGTACAACAATGGGAGGCTCGTGCCAAATAGTGAAGGCTGGATGGGTGTGGTATTTTTCTAGCAAAGTGCAGGTGGACAGTTTAGTGAGTGAGCTAAATTGGCTCCTGTGAGTTCTCATTGGGGTCGAATTATGGGCAAAGCATTGCCTGTCTTTTAAATCCTATGGGGGCTAGAATGAGAATAACAAATATTTATTCAACACTCTGTTGAATATAAGTACCATACTGATAAATATATACAGTAAGTAAACTTTTTTATTCTAACCTGATAATAAACTTGCGTGCTCAAACATATGTATACAGTGTCATTTGGGATTGTAACTTAGTATCTGTAAATAAATATAAATGGCAGCACTAGCTTTCTGTCCATTTGATACGTGGATCTTGTGAGGCAGAAAGTACTTTGCAGCACCATGCCATTAACATTTTCTTCATTTTTTTTTGTGACTATTTCTGGTGTAAATGTTTTGCAGGGCAAAGTTTTTCTGTTTATGAGTGAATTTTTGTGTCAAAACTGTCCTTAGTAATGCCACCTGTAGCTATTGGCTTTGCTGTTTGAAGGGACCATTCCCAAATGCTCTCATTGGAGTATTTTTGTTCAATCTTACTTGTGTTTTTGTTTTTGGACAACCTCTCATAGTTCCATGAGTGGTCCAATAAAGCACGATCCAGTTAGCTAAAATGTAAACTGGCAGTGGTAGTATGATGGTACATGTGATGCTAAACCCGGAGAGATGAAAGGCTGGCATGAAAATCTGTGTCAAAAGCTAAGACAAATGAAAATAAAATATTGTGTAGGTCTTTGTTTCATCTTTTATATAAACATCCTGGTCAACTTAGGAATGCCTTTATATCTTGTTATATATTTCTCTCATAGGCGTAACCTTGACTATTATGAGAGCTGCCACTACAAGGCTATGACTGCAGTGGACTCCAGTTGTGGTAATGGGGAGCTAACAATCAAACTGCCCACAGAGTCATTCTCAACCATTGCAGGTAATAATATACATCTAACTATCAAACCACCCACACAATTATTTTCAACCATTGCAGGTAATAATGTACATAGTCAGAGTTTCCCCCCATATAAACCTAGCAGTGTAGTGGGATTTCCATATTTAACCAAATTTGAGCAAATTTCAAGAATTACAGCCCTAATTTCAGGATCACAGTTGTACAATTTATAGGGCTCTGGGGAAAACCCTGCGTCTAACGAACAAACTCATTCTCAACTTTTGCAGGTAATAATGTACATCTAACTACCCACAGAATCATTCTGAACCATTATTGGTAATAATGTACATCTAACCAACAGACTTCCCACAAAATCATTCTTGAATATTGCAGGTAATAATGTACATCTAATCATCAAACTGCCCACAGAATCATTCTCAGCCATTGCAAGTAATAATGTATATATTTGAATGTGAGGTATTAAAGTAGCCTTGTCAGAAATTTTGTTTCATAATGCTGCAAGCAGTAGGTATTTACATACTCTGTAATGTTGATGATTTTGTCATATAATGCTCTTGCTTTTAGTTATATGCTATAGCATATATTTCAGATTTAAAACCCATAAGAGTCACCATAGAGTTTTCACTGGAGAACCCCAAAGGTGGCATCAAGTTTGTGGTTCCTGATCTGGATGGTACAATGCTGGACAGGGGGGCCCATCTCTTTACTTATGGCCATGAAAATTCAGCAAGGTAAGCTGTATGTAGAGTATGTGTGTATATGACATGCTCTATTTTGTAGTGCTGGTGAGGGGACGAACATTGGTTAGGCTGTGTTTCCAAAATGTCAGTGTGTCTATCAGATGGGCAATTTCAGTGTAAAACTTGCATAGATTTTCTTCTTGGATCCAACGGTGTGTGCCACCATGTTATATAAGACTACACTTTGTGGCAATATGTATAATGAACAGTGTTCACTACATATATTGACCTCGTGGTGACCATAAATTAAGTTCCCTATTTATACCCTGTAAGCTGATTGGATGATTTGAAAAGATACCGTAATGGACCAGAAGCATAGGTCATTGGCTAGGATTACATGAAGATTTTGACTGGAGTAAATCCATAGTGGTGACCATGCTGCCTTACACTAGTACAGTGGAACCTCATAAATACGGACCTCATTGATTCATATGTCTCATTAATCTGAACAGTTCTCTGGGGTTCAAAGGTGTTCAGATTAACAAGGTTCCACTGTATTTTTTTTTTTTTTAAATTATAACAAATGGTGGAAAAAAATGAAAGACACATGTAAATGTTGATTAATTTCAAATGGCTGTTGATGTGTCACATTTCTGTATTCAAATTGAAGAGTCTTGCTTGCAGGTTGTGGTTCCCGTGTCTGGACAGCTATTCTGAAGTATGTACATGGAAGCTGGAGTTTACAGTAGACATGTACATGACAGCTATATCATGTGGAGACCTCATAGAGACTGTGTACACTCCAGACCTGCGAAAGAAGACCTACCATTATTTCTTGTCAATACCAACTGCTGCCCCTAACATTGCCTTGGCAGTAGGGTAAGTGCTGCCTGGTTAGTCTGTAAATTTATTATATCACTACTTGAAAGGAAAAATTAAAACTTTTATTCCTTCACCCTGGAATTAACACTGAGTGAACAGCTTTTCTTGGCATGAGTTGGGCAGTGCCCAACCCATGCCAAGGAAAGCTATTGACCTGGGGCATGTTATCTTGACAGGTTTCATCTATAAAACTTGTTCAGATTGTTTTTCATTACTGTCAAAAGTACTAAAAAACATTTAAGCAATCATCATTTGACTACCAGCCAGTTTTGATTGATTTAAGGGGAAAGGGTTAGTATGGTTTGGTACTTTATTGAATTGTTCAAGGCACCAGGCTGTCATGGAGAAACATGAGTTGAAATGGGTGAAATATTGACAGTACTACCTAATCCCATGTATATAATTCTGAGACTATTTCGCATTGGATGGATAGTCAACTGTGAAGAAGTGTTATATGAACTAATAAGAATTTATGACATGGCATCCGTGTATATGTGTTTGTTTCCAAGCAAATGCAGGTCCCTAAGTATCACAGAGTGAGTGAATATGTTAGCAAGGCTTTCCAATTATTTAGGAAAAAAGATTGTGCTTTGTACATGAACATGTATGTGTGTGTGTGTTTACACAGGCCATTTGAAGTACTGGTAGACCCACACATGCATGAGGTGACCCACTTTTGTCTGCCACACCTCATGCCTCTGCTCAAACACTCCACGGCTTTCCTGCATGAGGTAGGTACACTTGGATAAGTATCCCCTACAAGTAGTGTCCTCCTTCCCTTCTCATTTGAATTATGTAGCATTTTGTTCTCTAATTAGCTCAGAAGGCCAAGGAAATGTGAAAGAAGTAGGGAGGAAAAAAAAACGAAACATGTACCATTTGCCTGCAAACAGTGCATGTATTTACAATGTATTAATTTTACAATTGTATTATGATGATTTATGAGATTATATGATTATATTATATAACTCACCATGATATTCCATCACTGTTTTTATCAATTTAAATATAAGCTGCTTTAGCTGTGTATGTAGGGGTTAATGGTTTATAAAGAGTTAATTAGGCATTTGGGCTACTTCACTGATCAGTGTTAGTCCACTTTACCTTTATGCTTTAGTAGTGCCTTGCTAATCAGTGGTGAATACATCACTCAATATCATTCAATCCTGTCTGTCACTTCTGGGGACAGACACCAGTCCAGCTATTAACATGGTTAAATTAATATTGCTATAAATGACTCTTTATGAAAGGAAATGCCAGTAAATCATACATATGGTGCATAAATTGCAATGAATGCAATTTTTCCAAAAAATATACAAGAAAGTAGGTAACATCTGGTGTTGGAACATGTAGCACCCATTTAATTATCTTCTGCCAAGCTAACTTGTTCCTACCCAGCATTTTCCAGCCTTACACTTTAATTTAACACAGGCATATCAAAGAAGTGTAGCAACAAAGAATTTGGACAAGTTTCCAAGAAACCAAATACATGGTATAAATTTCCACAAACAGATCTGCTACATACCCAAATGGCTAGCTCCACCTCTCTGCCCTATTAAATTAAGCTGCCATAATTAATTTTAAATTTGGAAGGAGAAGTTGCCCTGATATTGGCAAACAATCAAAAGAAAAAAGACCACGCAAGAGACTGACAGCAGTACTAATAGGACCACAAAGTCAGAACGGTATTGTAACAAGTGAGACGTCCTCAGGGATCAACATACTGTTGAATCTGCTCGGTATTGATATGCAAGCGTAAACATTTGCCCTTGTTTTATTAGGTTCTCCTGTTCAGGCAAGCAATTGATGATATGTTGCATTAAAGTGGATGGAAGGATTCTTGCCTCCCTTTAACCAAAAGAGAAAAATAGCCTTGTTTCTACTGACCTTCTCGGAAGTCTCCAACTCAATCAATGAATTTTTTTTTTTTTTCACAAAAATATGTAATATTTTGACATTTTTGGATTACATTGAACTGACAGTGACAAGCCAATGTGTATCCATGCACTGTGAACAATAATTCTGTGGGCTTCATGGGTGTAAAGATGAGTGAGAATAGATGTGAATTAAGTGTACACACAGTATTCATGCATGTACTTACATACTATACATGTAGAGTCAAAAATGTCTTTTACATGGAAAGTTTTCCGTCTGATAAATAGATAAGTCCAGTACAGAATATAGGCTTGGTGGACTGTCCATGTGAAGTGAACTTTATTCTTGATGAAGTATTTCATTTTTTCTTCTATATATTCTATATATCTTCAGGCCTTTGAATTCTATGAGGAGTTGATGTCAAGTCGTTACCCATACTCCTGCTACAAACAGGTGTTTGTGGACCAGGCCTTCCATGACGCATCCCCCTATGCCACCATGACGATATTTAGGTTAGTTTACTTCATGAAAGTTTTGATATTTTTCTTTATGTCAAAAATAAAGAAATTGCAACTAATATGCAGTTTCCCAGAAATGGTGCATTTTAAAAATTTCTCTACAGTTTCATATATAAATATATATATATATATATATATATATATATATATATATATATATATATATATATGTATATATATGTGTGTGTATGTATAGATATATATATATATATATACATATATATATGTATATATGTGTGTATGTTTATATATATATATATGTATGTATATATATGTATATATGTATATGTATATATAAATATGTATATATATATACATATACACATATGTGTATGTATATATATATATATATATATATATATATATATATATATATATATATGTGAATATCTGTGTGTGTATATAAATAATCTTTACAGTTTTGTCACATTCTCATGTTGCAAAAGCAGAAGTAAGGTTTTGTTTTGCAGTTCAGGAGTAACATGGGTACTTTCATGTGCATGATGAGAAAGATACTACTAAGATTTGTATATTTAATCTCAGTAGCAGTTTATGTAATTCTTCGTACCCAAAAGTTGATTGTGTTATTTATGCCTTCTTTTTTTAGCAGAATACATTTACTATGCCTGCCCCCTCCCCCCCCCCCCCCCCCCCCCCCAGTAGGAGAGGGCATATAGCAATTACTTTGTCCGTGTGTGTTTGTGCGTCTGTCCAGGCAGTTTTCACGCAATAAGTTCTGAAGTTTTTGGCATGTGGCTTTCATATTGCACATGCTTTAGTCCTGCATAAAGTCTCAGAAAAGTTCAAAGATGGGTGACCTTGACTCAAAAAAGTTTTTGACATATGACCTTTCATGTTGCACATGCTTATGGTCCAGCATAAGGTCTGAGACAGGTTAGAAGATGGGTGGCCTTGACTTAAATCCCAAGGTCACAGAGCCAGTTCAGTGAATTTGGTTTTCGTGCAAAAACTTGACAAATTTTTGACATATGCCTTTCCAATTGCAGATGATTATAGTCCTACATAAGGTCTCGGATGAGTTAAGAAATGCATGACCTTGCCACTATACTGGCTGTGAATGTTCAAATAGCACAAGAATGACTTCTGTCAGTACTGACAGCTGTAGCATGGGGGTTGGACATAGATCAGTAATCTCTGATTGCCTTTTAATTAATTATCATGAATGGACCATGTTGCATCTTCTGCAGTTTACTCTCATTGCTTTGTCAAATTAGCTGGTCTTATTAGCTTGCACTGTATTTAATGACAATCTTGTTATCAATGTGTATTATGTTGATGGCAGCACAAATCTACTTCACGCACCAAAGATTATAGACCAGACGCTGGTGTCCAGGCGGACCATGGCACATGCTGTAGCACAACAGTTCTTTGGCTGTTTCATGTCCATGAACTCATGGTAAGGCTTGCATATAAGGGAAGCAGTTTTTGTTAGACTCAAAAGGCCGGATTAATTGATGTCAAAACATGTTTAGCACTATAGGTGTTAAATGTTCTAATGTGAATTATATTGGTAATGCAAAAGACAAATGCATTGTGGTACCCCAAAGTGCAATTCTTGTCAGATTAGAATTGCTCTGAAATTACTTGCATTACGATGAAATCTGTCTTGTACAGTAACTTTTTAAACTTCATGCCCAGTTTTGCAACATGTTTAATGGTTGGCTAAACAAGGCACGTAGAAGTAGCTGATGGTGACTTATGGCGAATCCATTTAAACTTAATTGAGTATATACTCACATGCACAGAAAAACAGAGTCATACAGATTTATGATCAATGGCCAAATGGTAAAAGTTTTAATACTTAACTTAGTTGTACAGGCTCAACTATTTACCCCTGGACAGTGATAGGAAGTTCAACCAATAATTTTCTAAGATTCATTGGTATAGTAAACAAGAATTCCTACATTTACAAAGACCAACACTTGGGTAGAGACAGTATTAGTTCAACATTAATCCTTTGGTATTCATGTCTGTTTATGATAATTACTTAAGAAATGCCCACGAGTAATTCCTTCTGGAATGATTCTCATTACATATGATAACCTGTTAAGTTAAATGACATGATCAGAGCCCTCACTGAGAGCAGTCTGGGAACTACATGTAAGTACATGGGGCATGCTGGGTAAAGTGGCTGATTATGGGAGATGTGTAACTTTATCGCTTTCATCTCATGCTGTCATTCAGAACCTTTCATGAAAGCTTAAGAGCAACGAAAGAGATAAAGTGAATGCCATGTGACATTACCTGTTGTTGCCAGTTGGTTTAGCTGAGAAAGTGTTAAAGTGAAATTTTCAGTGATGATTGTTATAAAATGAGCCAGTTTTCCTGCAAATGAAGTAAACTTTTCCTTCCAATACCTTGTTGCTGATAGTAGGGGAAGGATGAACTCTGGTATATTGCATCTTTCCGCTAATTTACCCTTGATTATTTTTCTACAGGTGTGATGCCTGGTTGCCCAAAGGTATCTCCGGTTACCTGGCTATACTGTTTCTACGCAAGGCATTTGGCAACAATGAGTACAGACACTTTATTGCTAAGGTAAACTGTCACTTTGCTGTGTGTAGTACAGCATATGTACACGCCTTCAAATTGTATACAGTAGAACCTGTTTTGAGAGACCACTGTAATGAAAGACCACCTGCCTTTTAAGACCATATTTTCAAAGTCTGTTTTACTATCTTTCCCAAGTTATTGCACCTCCATTGAGAGACCACCTGCCTTATGTGACCACTTTTTGGCCTGCCTTAAGGGTGGTCTCTCAAAACAGGTTTCACTGTAGTCCCACTGCATACCTCATTCATAGACCTGACGCTGACCATAAATGTTTTAATGATGACCAGCCAGAAAGGAGCAAAACCAGAACCCTCATTTGGAGAGCTTCAAATGTACAAAGAACAATGTAATTTGTTTTGTTTTGAACGCATTTCTAGTACAATTGGGAAACTAGGAATTCCCCATGTAAACTTTGAAAAATCATTGCATGTCAGGCATATGTTTTGTGCACATGTGTACAGTGTCAGTTCTATTTTTCTTTTTGCTTTTTAATCAGTCCATTTAAACAGAGTTTGCGTTTCAAATAAAATGTACAGAAAAGAATATGTAATACATCAGCTCTTGTGTGTTGTTGCTTAGTAAATTGGTTGACAAATGTGTACACAAGATGTTATTTATTCAACTGTTGTGGTATAGCACACAATAATTTTGTAGAGGATTGTTAAAATAAAATAATAGCACTACATCAACATAGACTTTTGATGTAATAGCATGTTTCTAAGAACGTTGTTTACAGAATTGCGATGCATTTCTGGCTACCAGTTTTCAGTTCCTGATGAGCCCCGGAGCCCAGTCTGGTTGCGAAAGGCGTCAAACTTTTACTCCACTCATCTGAAAAAGATTTTTTACAGTTAGGCTTATAAGCTGTCAGGTATTTGCTGTGTATTTTACCATAATAGAGAAGAGGTGAAAGTATGAACCTTGTGTGTTGTGATTGCATGGTTTTGATTTGAGCAGGAGCTGAAGGCAGTACAACAGTATGAACATGAACTGGGTCCCATTGTCATGGACCCGTCCAATGTGAAGGAGAGCCCGATGTACTTCCCCATCAAGCACCCACACACAGTGTCCTCCAAGTATGCTGAGCTGTACGCCAAGAAGGCCCACCTCATTCTTAGGATGCTGGAGATCAGAATAGGCAGAGAGCTGCTTCTGCAGGTCAGCACACAGTGTATTTTTTAGTGATTTTTGTTTACTTTTTTTGTATAGTGGATATCTGAATATACATGGACAGGAAACCATATGTAGTCTCACAGGAAAGTGCTGAGCAATATGCTGTGTGTATCATGTCCAAGGTGTTCAGAAAGATGGCTTCTTTGACACAAAAATGTGGCATCTAGAATGTCTTTACAAATAGATGGACATGTGTGTACAGTTCCTCATTGCAACTGCATACCTTCCAATATGTGTATATTCAGACACATCTGGGTGTGGGCAAAGTACATGTACTACTCAATGTTAAGGAGAGTTCCTAACTCAGTCGTTATCCAAGGGGACAAAGGTTAATAGTTTATGATGCACCTGTTCATCAATATGTGTACTTATCAGTGGTGTAATCTCTACTTTCTCTGGAAACTATTGACAGTACCGTAAACATCATATTTAGTGCATGTGATTAGTTGACACCTGCAGAGTTACAGTAAGAGTCTTCAAATGTCACACCTGGAATCAATGAATATTGGTCTGTCAGAAGTGTGGTCTTTATATGAGAAATAACAACAGCATAAGAGTTCTCAAAGTGTCTGAACACTTGGTATCTGATCATCAAGGAGTGGTCTCTTAAAACGTGTACCACGGTATTACAAATCATATTTTACATAGTTTTTTTTCATATTGTTTAATTCAATAACCAAACTAAATTGGTTTGATATGATTGGAATCCTTGTGTTATTATAAAAGTGAATGCTTGTTATATGTTACACAGGCTTTGAACAAGCTGCTAGCTCTGGCCACCAATGCCTCCCAGCAGAAGTTCCAGTCCAACACATGGCCCAATATGCTGCTGTCCACCAGTGCTGTGAGTGTTATACCCAGTCCATTTGTTTATATTGTCCAAAATTTCAAGGAAAAGCTTCTGAATTGGGTTTCACGTAGTATGCTAGAGAGAACTTGCAGTCATGAACTTTCCACCTTTGCATTGTGTTGACCATGTAACAGGGACCACTGACGCCATTAGCCAATTAGCCAAATGCTAATGTTTCATTCATATGGCTAAAGAAATTTGCAAATGGCCAATTTATTTTAACATAAATTATGTAAGAGTTAGGTCAATTTCTGTTATGATCACTGTTTTACCTCCTAATTTGGCTTCAAAATTATGACGGCCTATATCTGTTCTTGATGTAACATCACAAAGAATACAAAAACATAATGCTCAATTATGTATATTGGATTTCAAACAAGTTTTTGTATTCAAGAAAGTAACTTCAAGCTCAGTGAGCATGAGGTGGTTATTGTTCATAGTGTTAGACTGCTAGAAATGTAAAGTGACCAATACGTATTGAAAATGTATTCACAGAGCCAACCTAATAAAGTAAATTAGTGCGCTGTTCTGAAACCTGCAAGGGCTACGTGTAGCCCAGTGATTGTAATGTTATGTGTGTTTCATTTACAGTTTCTGAAGGGCATTTCTACAGTAACAGGCAAAGACATCACCGTGTTCATTGATCAGTGGGTGTATCCTTTGGCACCATTAATGAGTCTTACTTTCAGTTCACAAGCTTTCACATTTCTTGTGTGTGGTTTCCCAGTACAACCACTGCATTTGATAGAAAAGAACTTAGCTTTTCCGAGTTAAAAAAAAATAAAGGAAAAATTGCCTAAACAGTACATTATCTGGCAGATTGTCTTCACAGTAAAGACCATAAAATATGTCAGCGTGGAGGTTCTTAGTGTGTCAGAACTTGTGTGTTTCTATATCAAAAGCAGCTGTGATTCTTTGACTAAGCCACAGACGTGAAGGGGGATGTGCCCGCTTCTATGGCCAGTTTGTGTTCAACAGGAAGAGAAATGTGGTTGAGTTAGAACTCAAGCAGGACTTCGGTGGCAAAGGTGTTCTGAAATATGTGGTAAGTATATCAGTATTAATTACTGTGAATACATTTATTTTCCCGGGCATTAATTTTCACAGTTTTTGCATTTTGGACCTTTCACTGAAACTTTAAATTCATTATTTTTGTTATAACTCCTATCAATTCCATGTTAAAATATATATTTCACTGGGTTCTTCTTTTCACGGTTTTGAAGCATCAGCGAAATAAGCAAAAATATAAGAACATAGCAAAATTAAATGAATTCACAGCAGTCAAGTTGTAGCCATTAATTTTTAGAAGAGAAACAAGGCAATGAATGGAAGTCTATATGTACTTTCATTTTAAGCCAATCGCTGCTAAGTTCATATAGAATTAGTTAACATCTACAACTTTACTCCCATTTTAGTGGAGAGGCAAATACACAATATCACATTTGTTCTTTAAATCAGTTTTCTGTCTTGAGCATGTGTGTCAAAACTTCTAATATGTTCGTTCTTCTCCATTTTAGGGTCCTCTGACTGTGACAATACAAGAACTTGATGGATCATTCAACCACACATTCAAGATAGAGGAAAATAAATACAAGTTTGAGATAACATGCCACTCAAAAAGCAGGAGGTATAAGCTGAAATTTATTCATTGAAGCAAAAAAAAAAAAAAAATGACAACATAGTTAAAGTCTGCATTGTGTGGACCAATTCTGGGTTTTTGGAATACTATGTATTATTATGGTTGCAGTGACTTAACCCACAAAACACAATCCCCCTTTTTTTATTGTACAAAATTGATATATTTATATTTGTCCTTATGTAATAGATTGTATCCCACAGTGAAAAGGAAGAAGTGAAGTAAGCTAAAAACTGTACCCATGCCGACATGTATACACTTGAAGGTGAAGTATTGGCATCCAAAATGTTAACAAACCATGTAAGTGACATGCTTAATATTCAAATGGAAATTAGCATGCATGCAGGTTACATTGTATGTTTAGAGTATTGATATGATATCCATCCATTTTGCTTTTGTTTAAAATGTATTATTTACACAAAATAGAATTTTATTATTGATTATTAAAAATGAGACCCCTCTGGCAATAAGCAGATCATTGGGTATATGTGACAGTTGTAGTCCTGAATGTTCATTTTGGTGTTTTACTGTGACAGGAACAAGAAAAAGAAGATCCCTCTAATGACAGGGGAAGAGGTTGACATGGATCTCAGTGCCATGGAGTAAGTACATATACCTCACTTTAGCCTTGCTCCCTCAGAATAAGATTGAGTCGACAACTATTTTGGGGGATGCAGGATGGACAATTGTGCTCAACTTGGGCCAAGGAAAGTAATTTGCTTGGGGTATGGTGCCATGAGATCTGATTCAAAATATCTTGATGACAAATGGGTGTAAAAGAGCAGATCCTTTGACTTGTATGTGTACTTTTTGTTGACTTGAGTGGGGACGATTACCATATGAGTGGGTTTTTGTGTGTTGTCAGTGCGGACTCGCCTGTGCTGTGGCTGCGTGTGGACCCAGACATGACCATCCTCAGACAGGTGGTGTGGGAGCAGCCTGACTACATGTGGCAGTACCAGCTGCGATACGAGAGGGACGTCGTGGCACAGAGAGAGGTGAGTCTTCACAGTCCTGCGAGTTGATGGCACTTTTATAAGGGTGCATTGGAGTATTTTTAACCATTTCTCATTTAATGTCTTGGAACATGTGTCAGTTTCATCATAGATACTGCCTTTTGTCTGCTGGTAAGGATTCTGAATCAAATGTTGGAACTTTTATAGAGGGTCATTTTCCCCCAGAAAATGGCCTTTCAGAGTAGCACAAACATACTAGGATTACTGATGATGGTACCTCCCCCCCATCCACAAGTTTAGATCTTGCCAGTGTAAGTGTAGTGAGGTTGGACACATTTTCGCCAATATGAACTGTTTTATTAATTAGTGAAAAGAGATGTAGCATTAACTTTCTAAATCTTTTACTATTACAGGAGGTTCAGGTGAATTGAACTGTATAATGATAATAATAACTGAGTAGAACTTACATGTGACAAAACATATACATGTAAAAAATAACATAGATATAGATAAGCATGTCCAGGTTTGCTGGGGTTAACTTTTTCAGTGCCAAGTTTTGACCAAAGTCAACAGCTTCCGTGAGTGTGCTTTGGGCACAATGTGCCCAAACTGCACCAAGGAAAGCTGTTGACTTGGACCATGATCATGCTCTCTACCCGGGCCATTCTAATGCTCTCTACCCGGGCCATTCTAATGCTCTCTACCCGGGCCATTCTTATACTCTCTACCCGGGCCATTCTTATACTCTCTACAGTTGTATCATGCTGGTACTTAAATGAATGACCAGTTTACAAAGAATATGAATCTGGTTTGTTATGGCAATTCAAAGCACATTGACATTTGTGGAAATTGGCCCTGATGAAATTACCATGTGGTTCAATTTGACATTGTAGGCTATCATGGCCCTGGAGAACTACCCCACCCCCGCCACTCGACTGGCCCTCACAGACACCATCGAGAATGAACACTGTTTCTACAGAGTCCGCATGGAGGCAGCCATGTGTCTGTCCAAGGTACCTCAACACACTCATTTCTATCCTTTTACATTTTAGAGAGAACTCAAACTATGGACATCACTCTTAAAGAGACAAGACATAGTGTAGTTGTGGAAGCTCAGGCCTTCTGTCAAAACTGTACATGTGTGCTGACCAAGCTTTAATTAATACTCCCCTGAAGTATTAAACATGTTTCAAATACCCCTTTCTGTCTTAATGTATTATAGTCAGTGTGCATGTAATAAATTAAACAGCAAGCAATAGATTCATAGACTTGTCAGGTGACCATTACATTGTACCTGTGAAACACAAAGTTCCCTGAAATATGCAAAGCTGGATGAAGGAATAAAGAATCAAGACACGATGCAGTGTAAAACTGATGAATGGTAACTGTATGGTGCAGGTAGCCAATGCCATGGTGGCTAACTGGGCCGGCCCACCAGCCATGATGACAATCTTCAGGAAGATGTTTGGCTCACACTCTTGCCAAGCTATTGTCAGGCAGAACAACTTTACCAACTTCCAGCAGTATTTTCTACAAAAGGTAAGATGACTGTTACACGCTAACCTCTGGAGGGCATGACATGAGGGGTCCCCTGCTCTCACTCAACCTGTCGGGCCCACAGTCAGCTTCTGGCATTTACCATTAATTTCCCATAGTGACTGTAGAGATATATCAGTTTGCATTTATTTCAATGTGGAAAGAACCAGGTGCCTTGAAAAAGACTGCAAATTGACTTGAGATCAATATTGTATGATTAAATGCAGGAATTTGTCCTTTTCCGATCATCTGCTAATGAAAATACCATCAGAGGTTTTTGAATTTTGAAAATTTTACTCAGGGAAAGTACTTGAAAAATCCCAGAATTTCAAAGCACTTAAAGTGTATAAACCTTGAGTCAGTGCTAACGTTGAATGTACATTGCATACTAACAAATCTAACAGAGAGAGATTTGACCTACCAAGAAAGAGAGATGTTTGTTATACTACAGACTATACCAGTGGCCATGGCTTGCCTGAGAAACATACACTGTATATGTCCACCAGAAGTGTTGAAGTTTCTGCTGGATCTCTTCAAGTACAATGACAACAGTAAGAACAAGGTAAGTACAGCTTAGTCTGACTCGGCTTGTCTACGGTGTAGTGTAAATGTATGCTGAATGACTGACTGGTAATACCCACTGATCGGCATGACAATGTATTACAATGTGAGAGATTAGGTTGAGTGACATCTGAAATATTACTCGTGGAGAAAAAAAAAAGTAAAAAAACCCCAAACCTTCATTGCAAGTGGAATACTCTATAAGTGATCAGGGAAGATGAGATAAGTTCTGTGTTTTTTTCCTGGGTAAAATCATCTCAGCAGAGATTGAAAAACATCAGATGCTGCAGACTTGCATTAAAAGTGAAGATGCAGATTTTCCATTCAGATTTTAAATCATATTTGAGACAAAAGAAAAGAGTTACCAGACCATTGCATGTACCAAAACGAAACCATGACAGTATACTCTATAATCCCAGTTTGTGAGACACGTTCACATGATGTAATACCCAGGGTGTGTATGACAATGTATGTGTATTGCTGTCGAATTGTGTTTTGCCACCAGATGCTGTCCATTTTTGGTTTGACAAATTAATGTTCGTGACTGGTATGTAGTGTCATCTGTAAAAGTTACCTTGCAAAATGCAATAAAGCGTTGTTTGGCAAGATCAGAAATCCTTAAAACTGAAGAAAAGATCATAACACATGTACATCAATCCACTGTGCTTCTGAAGTGAGGTCAGGGTTAGGATGCACTACAGTGGACACAGATCAGGATCGTATGGTATTTGTGGAAAGAAGAATTGCTACTGTGTTGTATACACCATAAAGAAATTGTTACAGCAAGAATTAAGCTGTGGCTGATGATGAATTAATTATTGTTTGTTGACACTGCAGTTTTCAGACAACTACTATCGAGCTGCCCTCATTGATGCGTTGGCCTGCACCATTACACCAGCTGTCACCACTGTCACCGTCAATGGGTAGGTTGTGTCATCTTAAGGAGCTAGAACACTTTACAACAATGAAATTAGAAAATGGTGGTTTTTGTTGAATATTATATTGTGTATTCTACAATTTTCATTTGAACCCATAAAAACTATATATTTTATGAAAGATGACATCTGAATAAATGTAAAACCAGCAACAGATCTTTTGTAACTGTTCAGTCATTAAATCATAATTAGTTTTTAAATTACAATTTAATTTTTCATGTTTTGAATATAAACAAAAAAATAGCTCAAACACATTTCTAGATAAATGTTTGGTTTTGATCAAAATAGACAGAGCATATTGTTGGCTGCAAAAGTATATCTCAAATTTTCATAAAGGGTTTAATTCAAATTTTAAAGCTTTTTGAATTTTGTTCATTTTTAAAAAAAAATTCATTAAAATTTCAATGATCTATAAAAAAGTACCAAAGCCCATGGTTAAAAATCGAGAAACTGTATTTTAGACACAGGTGCTAGCTTTAATTTGTTACTACAAGCTAACTTGTATGTTAATTTTTTAACATGCGATTTTTCGTTTCATGTAAATTTAGCAAATTTTAATTAGAATTAAATTCAAATAATTGTAATTATTAAATCTGAAATTCAATAGTAAATTTAGATTTAGACAAATGTTTTAGAAAATATATGCTTTTGATGGTTTTGCATGAAAAACGGATGAAATAATTACATATTTGTACATGAAAGTCACAAAATTTACTAGGCCCTTAATGCAGAATGTGTAACACAGTAGTCCCAGTCACCAGAGACCCCTGGTGTGAGAGACCAACTGCTCATCCGCTAATGAAAATACCATCAGAGGTTTTTGAATTTTGAAAATTTTACTCGAGGAAAGTACTTGAAAAATCCCAGAATTTCAAGCACTTAAAGTGTATAAACCTCGAGTCAGTGCTAACGTTGAATGTACATTGCATACTGCAGACTGCTTTACATGGTTCCAAGTCCTATGCTTCCGATGTTAATCTACTTGTCATGAGAGACCACCTGTCATTAAAGACCACTTTTATGTTGCAGTAGGGGTGGTTAGGTGACAGGGACAACTGAAGTTCATATTTGCTTCACATGGAGCATGTTGTAAATACTGTGCTATCTGTCTTGAGAGACCACTCCAATGAGAAGATACCTGCATTGAAAGACCACCTTGTCAATGTATGTTACTCAGTACTTTTCATGTAATATTTACCACGTGCATAAATGAGAGATCAACCGCCTTGAGATACCACAGGTTGGTTAACGGCAGTTTGGTTATCCAAAGGGGTCATCCTTCATGTCAGGTTTCACAGTTTATGAGCATATAGCCATATACATGCACATATAAAATGAGGGTACTTAAATAAGGGCTCTTTTTGTGACCAGCAATCATGCCATTCCCATAATAATTCCAGCAGTAAATATGGACAATTCCTTTGCTAACATGAGATTTGTCAAGGAAACATTGAGGTCATTATTTCAGCAACCTGCCCAGCACAGACTTCCTGTCAGCTGACACCAAACTGATCCTGGAGGAAATCACTCGTGCACTCAACCTGGAGAAACTACTGCCTTGCTACCGCCACACTGTGACAGTCAGGTGAGATAGCCGGCAGCCAGCTGGCAGCTTCTGTCTATTCCTGCCATGTCTGACCCTGCTTCATTCAGACGTGAGCCTTTTCAGAGAATTCACAGAATTCAGTGAATTTTGTTTTAAGGTTTTTGAAAGAAAATGCACTTATTTTGGTCTGAAAGTTCCCAAACTGACATTTCAGAAGGGCAGGGGGGGAATTTTCAGTGGGTTTTCCTCTTCATCAGGCTCATGTCTGTTCATTTTATGGTGACTAGGTCAATCTCTCCATTGTGATGAAAAAGTCGTTTTGAGGGTGCGTGCATGCATGCAACAGAAAACAACCTCCTTTATGAGGAACAGACTAAAATGTATTTTATTGAACTGGAAATAAATGCAATATAGGGGACAGCATTCAATGCATGTTCAAGTCACTGTGGTAAGAACAACAGGCATTTTGTTTTGGGCTGGTGAATTTGATCACCCATATAAGGCAGAGGAAACAGGGAAAGAATTAACTGTATTCCTTTGAACAAAAGAAAAATTTACTTATCACATTAAAACATTGTATAATGTACATGATGTTGTTAAGTGAATGTATTACTAAAATTGATGAAATTTACAAGGAAGCCACCATGGTGGCTTGTGGCATATAGCAACGAAAAGATTTTTAGTGTGCTTGTATTGTAGTACATGTATTCTAAACCAGCTTGTACTCTAGAGTACATCTGCCTCATCACGTAAAAACTAGCAAATTCACCCACATCGTAACTCACACAACTGTTTAGAGTGATGATTTTGAGATGACATTCAGGTGAGTGCATGATGATTATCTGACTGTTGCAGTTGTCTACAAGCTATCAGGGTGCTACAGAAATACGGACATCTACCTAGTGACCCATCTATCTTCAAGAGTTACGCAGCGCATGGCAACTTTGTGGATGTACGATTAGCAGCTCTTGATGCTCTGGTTGACTTTGTTAAAGGTTAGTGTTGAGTGCATACATGATCACTTAAATGATGGAAAACTTATAATTAGATATAGGTGCGTGGCATTGACATTTTCGTGCAACAGTTTCGAGTTTGATATTTGCATTTAGAAAAGTACTGAATTGCACAATCGTGTAAATGGTATATGTTCATAATATCTGCTAGATACTTGTACAAGGGATCTTGTGTGAAAAAGAATAGCGTGGGCATTAGTCAAGAGGAAAGGACCAAAAGGTTGTCATTAATTGGCCAAGCTCTCTGATGCAGTTATGCTGTCATTTGAATACATCCATGGACATTATGAACCATTGCCCCATTGAATTGTGACTGAGTCAACAGCTTTCCTTGAGGTTGGTTGGGTGCTAAGCACCTGGTGATCCGGGGCATTCTATACTCAACTACTATTCTCCATTCAATGTTTTTTCAATTAACACCAAAGTTAATGACACTGGTTTATCTCTGGTTGGTATTTTAGATTTAGGGGCCAAAGGGGTTAGGTGTGAAATTATGTAATTCACTGTGAATGGTATGTTTATTCAACTCCAAATCTTGTTGGTTTTTACCTCAGCTGACTTGTCAGTCAGCTGAGGTTTTTTGAGGGTCCGTCGTCCGTCCGTCCGTCGTCCACAATTCACATTTTCGACTTCTTCTCAAAAACCGTCAGCCAGATTCACTTTAAACTTGGTGGAGATGTGCCTTGGGTGGGTCTCTACCAAGTTTGTTCAATTGGTCACGGTCCAATGATTTTTGGATTTTTAATGAATTTTTTTGTTCTTTTTTGGGTAAATCTTAAAAAATCTTCTTCTCCAAAACCACTAACCTGATTGCTTTGATATCACACAGGAACACTCCCTGGGACTCCTAGTTCTTAATTTGTTCACCAGGTGGCGCTGCAATTTTTTCCTAATTTTTTATGAATTTTTGTGTGTTATAGCTATTTTCGACTTCTTCTCCAGAACCGTCACTCAGATTAAGCTGAAACATGGTGGATATGTTCCTTGTAGAAGGGTCAAACAAAGTTGTTCAATCTGTGGGAATGCTGCGGATTCTTGATTTTTAACGATTTTTTCAATTCTGGTACTTGTCGGTCAATGCAGCTTTCCTATTGATTACTATGGAAGTCAATGGGCATTCTAATGCTAATTCACATTTTCGACTTCTCCAAAACCGTCATGCAGATTAACTTCAAAGTTGGTGGCAATGTACCTTGGGTGGGTGTCTACCAGGTTTGTTCCAATGAATTTGGATTTTTTTATGATTTTTTTTTCAAAAATCTTTACAAAAGTTTTAATAGGAAAGTTTAACATGGGAATTTCTTGTAATGGTCATAACATTAATAATATTGACCAGATTTACTTCAAACTTGGTGGGGATGTGCCTTGGGTGGATCTCTACCAAGTGTGCTCAAATGGTCATGCTCTATTGATTTTTGGATTTTTTATGAATTTGTTTGTTCTTTTTTGTGGCAAACCTTCAAAATTCTTCTCCTCTGAAACTGCTTACCCAATTGCTTTGATATCGTACATAGACATTCCCGGGGACACCTAGTTCCCAATTTGTTCACCAGGTGGCGCTGCAATTTTTTTATGAATTTTTTGTATGGTTTTGCTATTTTTCATTTGTTTTCAGAACGGTCCCTCAGATTAAGCTGAAATGTGATGGATATGTTGTTGTGGAAGGGTCAAACAGTTGTTTAGTAGGTGGCACTGCTTTGGATTCCTGATTTTTAAGGATTTTCAATTACGGTACTTACCAGTCAGTGGAGCTTTCCTATTGATTACTATGTAAGTCAATGGGCATTCTAATGCTAATTCACAGGACAACTGACACGAAATTTACTGTTTACTTGATAACTCGAGATCTGTTTTGAGTTAGCTACACGTGTTAATTATTGTGTATGAAGGTCATGCTGAGACAGTACATGAATGACCTTGACCTCGTTTGTGGGGTCACAGTGCAACATACATGAATTTTGCTCTTCATTATAACTTGAGAACTACTTGAACTTTGATGTTGCACATGTAAGTGTCTTCTATAAAGGTTAGACTTGCTCAGAACATGGTGTCCTTGATCCTTTCCCAAGTTCATAGTGCTGCAAGTGTGATGAATGTCAAGATCAGCTGAGGCACGGGCTGTTCACACAGCCCTCTTGTTGACTTTTTCAGTATGATTTATATGGTAAATGTTGTTAATATAGGCACAAACCCATGGAAAATATCAATGAAAATACATGCCTTTCAAATTATGCCGCCAAAAGGGATGGTGTAACATTTTCATAATTTGTGAAAAATAGACTGAGTACTAATTTTCCGTAAATGCCATGAAAAGTACTTTCTAACATTTAAAAAGGGCAACTTTCCAAGTCAGGTGACAATTTTGAGATAAATTTGATGAGATATTTGGACTGCTGGTTATGTCATGTTGAGTTTCGCTAGCATGATGTATTGAACTTACAACATATTTATGTAGGTTTTTTTGTGTTTTTTTTTTGCGCCCAAAATCTAGTGATAAATACAAGCATATCTGTGCTTAATTAATCTTCACTGTATTGCGCTATTAGAAGCACTCTCCAGCATCTGCCCTCTCAAGCTACATGTAAGCTTTTTGTATTTTTGTGAAAGGGATGGGCAGCAAATTCATAGAATCCACTCCGACGAGTCTTTAAGTTTGTTAGGTTGGTATTCATCAATGGTGTGTTGGGTGGATTGGCTTTCACGTTATACAATGACATGCAATTGTCATGTCCTGGAATGGGAGTGTTCATATATAACGTTACATCTTGTATCTCAGACCGGCCAGTCTGACTTGTGATGTATTGTTGTGGTTGCAGTGGAGAGCAGCAGGGAGGAGCTGTACTGGCTGCTGCGGATGGTGGAGGAGGACCCGGAACCATTCGTCAGGTACCATGTTACTACAGGCCTCACTTGTACTTCCCATTGAAAACACACTAAATCCTTGTACCTACACAAGGTTTACGTTTCTGTGTGCTGTGTACCAGTGTTTAAGAACACTGCAGAAATTTATTTTTGGATGACTTTGAGTTTTGTTAAATAATGATTGCAATGTTCTTTCTTTCTT
Organism: Hermodice carunculata; assembly: GCA_964020975.1. Taxonomy (NCBI): domain Eukaryota; kingdom Metazoa; phylum Annelida; class Polychaeta; order Eunicida; family Amphinomidae; genus Hermodice; species Hermodice carunculata. Next base: position 68,495,390 of record OZ026629.1, read on the forward strand.
TCTTTCTTTCTTTCTTTCTTCTTTCTTTCTTTCTTTCTTTCTTTCTTTCTTTCTTTCTTTCTTTCTTTCTTTCTTTCTTTCTTTCTTTCTTTCTTTCTTTCTTTCTTTCTTTCTTTCTTTCTTTCTTTCTTTCTTTCTTTCTTTCTTTCTTTCTTTCTTTCTTTCTTTCTTTCTTTCTTTCTTTCTTTCTTTCTTTCTTTCTTTCTTTCTTTCTTTCTTTCTTTCTTTCTTTCTTTCTTTCTTTCTTTCTTTCTTTCTTTCTTGTTTAACAATCTAGGACATACCTGTTAGCACTGTGCCACTTAATCCCATGTCATTCCACAAGAATGTTGTCATATTGTAGAGGTAGATCCTACATCAAACACGGCAAAACATGTTGCTCTTCCCAACTTTTGACTTTGATAAAATAGATGGTTTGAACATTCATTGTTATGTTCTCCAAACACAGTGAGCTAAATATCAGAAGGGGTCATCCTATGTTTGGAAGAAGTATTGTTTCTTCTGCCCAAGTAAAATTAATATCAATGGTTTGCATAAGTATGCCCATATCATTCTGGCTGACTGTCAGTTTGACATGGCAACAGTATCTGAGATTTTGGTGCAAATTTAGCATGTGTCCCTTGTATATGAGGCTGGTAGAGATAGTTGTAGATGCTACAGGCATGTAAAGTTAGTGTATATATATATATATATATATATATATATATATATATATATATTTATATATATATATATATATATATATATATGTACAGTGGTTCCTCTCATGAGAGACCCTCTAATGAGAGACTGCAAATCTTTTTAAGACTGCTCTCTCAGAACACTGTGCTATCTTTTGCATGTTGTTGTTCTTTCAAATTAAAGACCACCTGTTTTGAGAGACTGCATTTTGACCCGCCGTAGGGGCTGTCTGTCAAAAGAGGTACCACTGTATGTATATATGTATACATATATGGATACATACATATATATATATATATATATATATATATATATATATATATATATATATATATATATATATATATATATATATATATATATATGTATGTATGTATGTATGTATGTATATGTGTGTGTATAATATATGTGTGTGTGTATATATATATATATATATATATATATATATATATATATATATATATATATATATATATATATATATATATATATATATATATATATATATATATATATATATATATATATATATATATATATACATATATGTGACACACATGAATCTCAATACATTATGGTGTTGCTTTCATGTTGCCCAGGCACAAAATCATGCAGATGTTCATGGACACATCACCCTTCAGGAAAGGAGAGGACAGCATCCTGAACACTGAAGACTTGGTGGAGAGACTGTGGAAGAACATGAAGTATTCACTTCCTTTCATTTACTGTATCACCCGTAACAGATGCAGTCTCCTTGTCCATTAACCCTTTCTATCAGTGCTTAGTGGGAGACTGAGTCAACAGCTTTCCTCAGCAGGCTTTGGAAAGAGTGCACTGTCAGAATGCTGAGGAAAACTGTCGACCTGACTGTTATTGTCTTCTCTGGAGCTACAAATACCACATTATCCATTTTAAGGGCTGGGACACTTAGGAAGTGTAATTGAAATAAGCTCCTTTTTTAGACCTAATTTTGGAACATTTTACCTGCAGCAGCCAGTAAATCATCATAAGATAGATATAATTTTCCAGTGTTGTTTCCAATGTTGTGCCACAAAAATAGGGGATGCTTATGAGGACAAGGGCACTCAAAAGGGTCAATATGGTATGTTGGTACTTGAGTAAAAGGTCTTTATACAATAATTTGAGTGTAAAATCATTATGATACTTTAGATGAGTGCAACTGTTGTTGTGATTAGCACTGAGAATTAAATCTTCCTTTTAGGAGGGAGACATTGTGCATTTTGGTTGTCAGAATAGCTAACTATCTGGTCACTGTTGTTTATACATCTTAAAATTGCCTTAGCAGATTTTTTTTCTCAAATTCAAAGAAAAGTATGTTATTTATCTTTTGAACAAAGATGGGAACAGATTAGATTTGTGGGTCGCTGAGCCCTGATACGATTAAAATGTTCATATCTGATGTAATTTATGCTAATCCATAGGTTTGTGGATTTCTATGTTACATTATACATTGAGTCAAGATTCAGGCACCAGTCAGAGTGTGTAGCACTCATTAAAACAAAATACATGACATTCAATGTAAAAAGTCAAAGACTACATATTAATATAGATTCTTTTGGCACTAGTGTTTTTTATTAAGACAAGGGCTGTATCCTCAAAACTAAAATATAGCATCTGTGTGTGTAAGGTACATGTGGTTATAAGAGAAAAAATTCCAGTGGATGAATATTGCAGCATACTTTTGTTGACATTTTCAGCTCAGTCTTTTCACATGACCCCAGGCTACGCTGTGACATTGTAGACCAGTATTATGTTTTGTACGGAAGAACCAGACCAAAGTGTCTGCCTATCCCTGAGGTATGTCAGTAGTCTTCACAAAATATCGTCAATCTATCCAACTGTCAGGCTGCCTGTACTGTAACACACTGACAGAGCTCTGCATACACATGTATCATGCAGATAGGTGTAATTCTGTTGGTCAGCTCTTCACTGTGGGATGCCAAATTTCTCTCCTTTCTAAATCTGAGCAACACACTGCAATATACATACATTGTGATAATGATAAATAGTGATTTTTTTCAGGTATTGTCCACATCAGTTTTAGAGTCCTACCTGACTTTATGTAATGAAGGAATTTTTATTTTCAAATGTGATTTTTGTGTAATTTTCATCATTTTTTAATGTAATTTAGGCCTAATTTTGGCCCTTTTCTCACAAGTATTGATAGAAGTATGAATTTTAAAAATTCCCACTTTCATCACTTTTGTTTAGAATTTTCCAGAGAAAATGACCGTTTCATTTGTGTGGTCTAAGTAACGTTAGACTAAATAGAGAATTGTTGCCTTTTTTGCCAATCTGCATGTGGCATGAATGGTTAATGAAAAGTTTATTTGTACATGTATAAGTAGCTTTGGGGGCCTGCATGTTTCAAGGAATTTGTATATGCTGGCATTGCTTCTGGTGAAACATATACTTTGGCTGTGGTGATGACCTTGACCCCCCAGTGTTCAGTTTTCATACTTGATTTCTTGCAGAAGCAATACTGAATTGACATTGTGTGAAAATAACCTGTTGCTTGTCATGTGACTTTTCCTTGTTCTTTATTCACTTTGGGCTAGACATGACTTGATATGTGTCACATGATTGTACAAAGGCTTACTAAGAGCTCTTTGCTACCAATGGAAACCTTTATATGTGGAGATACAGATGAACCTGAGTTCTTTGCTGCGTTTTGTACATAAATCTGTTATGATATTCTCTGTGTCTGGGATGAAGCTGGCCGGTTCTACACACATTGCCAGGAAACTAAGGAAATTACCTGCATTTGTGTTGTTGTTAATTAATCATGGAAAAATCAAGGACTGTATTTCTGGGTCATAAAATGACAATTCCTGTTGGAAATGTGCATGTGAATTTGCTTAGATGTTCATTCAAAATACTTGATAAGTAGGAACTGGATAAAAGAAAAATGCAATGTATATATTGACATGCGATAATGGGTGAAATCACTGGTAAAGTGAGTCAAAAATCACTGGCACAGAGATCAGTCAAAACTGTGTCTAGCTGCATGACAACCCAAGATGACTGTAGTCTAATGGCGACTAAGTTATTAATTGCTGGTCATGGACATGGTTTAACCCTTTCCCCCTTAAACCAGCTAAAACTTGCCTTTGGTCAAATATCATGTGCTTCAGAGTTTTGAACTAATTTCAACAGTAATGAATTTCAAAGACAATTTGACTGAGAATTGCAGATGAGACCTATTAAGATCATGTGCTCCAGGTCAACAGCTTTCCTTGGCAAAGTTTTGGCAATTAGTGTCCAACCTATGCCAAGGAAAGCTGTTGCCTCAGTCTTAATGTAAGGGGGGGAAGGGTTAAAATACAAATTTACTCTTATCAAGACCGTAATCAGAAATGGACCAGTGGCAGGAGCTTTATTGCTGGCTTCATTATCACAACTGGCTGTTGTGCACAAACTACTGGCAGCAAGTCAGTTTAATTTGTTGAAATGCATATTTTGTACCTTAACTTGCTTCCATGGCAAATGTAAGATATGCTGCAAACCTCATAAAGTGGAGAACTGATTTCTTGATACTCCATTAATACAGCCCCAAAATGCCACTTGGTGAATAAAAACATTAAACAGCATTTCCTGAGGAGAACCAGAAGGGTCATAGGTCAGTGTATTTACCTCATGTAGATCTGACTTCACTGCACCTTACTGTTTGCCTAATGGCAGAGCTATTCAATTTTGTATTTTTGTCATCAAATAATGAAACACCTTTATTAATACAATGGGAAAATCAATCTTTAAAATAAGAAATACAGGAACAAAAGGTGAGTCAAGACTTCCCGTCCCTGTTTGACATCATTACAGATTGACTTCTAAAGATGTGTAGTTGTCTTACTGGAGGGGTGTCTGGGTGGGTGTACAGTGGGTGCTGCTGCTTGCCTGTGCTATAAGAGGCTGTTGCCCTGTCTTTCTGCCCACAGTCTGTCATGGTGCTCAACCTGAAGGAGCGACGCACAAAGCTGAGTGCCTCCATGATGCCAGAGCCTGAGCATTCCTCGCCTGCCTCCTCACCCGAGCCCCCGCCCCCTGCACAGCCTCTGCCACACTCCCCACAGCAAACACAAAAAGTTGACCTAACCCTTGGAATCCCATGCTCCCCAAGACTGGAGCACGGGCTGGGTTTGATAGAGGTGAGACTACCTTGGTGATATTTTGTTGACAAATTCCAGCTTAAATCGCTTAAAAAGTGCCTCGGTGTAAATTTTGGCCTGCTGTAACATTTTTGCTTAAATGTCAGCATAATAGAAGAAAGAAATGGTTGATAATTTGTGATAAGATCTATCCTGATGACATGGCCCACATCAAAGCATTTGATAGCATGCCCAGGTCAACAGCTTTCCTTGGCATGTGCCCAACCTGCTGCAAGGAAAGCTGTTGGCTTGGTATAATTGGACCAGGACACGGTGAAAATGTCTTTTATTCTTTGCTCCCAGTTTTGCTTGGTATGGGGTTTTTCTCATTATGTACTTGTGGCGTATGTAATAGTGTTTGAAACATGCTATCAGGTTGTAATCTAAGATCGATTGGACAGAATTCTTCCACATCTAATGAACATAAAGGTAGCTGGCTTGTCCATGATTTGCCTGCTAAGCAGCCTTTACAACCACAGACACAGTTACACACCGGAAGTACCTGGGTATGCTTCCCAGGAAACTTGGCAAACGAAGTACAATTATGCAAACTTGTAACTGTCAATGTGAAAGTTTTTATGCGATATTTTGCCGACAAGTTGTTGATTGGGGTTTAGATTTAATACATGAGCATGTGCTTTCCAGTGTTCTCCCAACTGTTGACATGCTTTTCTCTAGAAGTTAGTCTGATACAACAGCTAAAGCTGCTGTTCCATAGAACTCCGACTAATAACTCAGGTTAAATGTGTGATGTGAAGAAGAGAAAACATTGACACAGAGTACATATTTAGTAGCTGTGGGGTTTTTAGACAAGATCAATCAAATTGTCTCGACTTGATTCAAACTGAGAGGAGAAGATATCTTGTGACGTTCTGCTCCTAAGATGATAAATGAAGATTACTTTTATCTATGTGGGCTCTTCAGGAGGAGATCATGGCTGAGCCAATGGACCTGGCCCACAGCCCCGATATGAGGAAGAGGCATGCAGACTCACCCCTCCCTCCAATGAATGAACCATTCCATTCCAGCATTGACCCTAATATCAAGGCGGAACCGTCTGCTGAGGACCCCTTCAAGTACAAGGTCAAGGTCAGACAAGCAATGTTTCAAGTCCTCAATGCCAACTAAGGTTTATGTCGAACTAATTAAGACAAACTGCTCAATTATAATTCAGGTGCTAGATTTATATTCCTTGTAAAAAGATTGTTCATTCAGGTACATGTACCAACCAGCATGCCTGTAATTCCAGAGAATATAATGGTCCAGGTCAACAGCTTTCCTCGGCACGCTTTGGGCACATTACACCCAAAGTGCAGTGAGGAAAGCTGTTGACTCAGTCCCAAACTGGGCAGTGAAAGAGTTAATCTCTTGACCTGTATGCTACTCTGCACATGTAATAGTGCCCTGGGCCTGAACCCAGGCCAGAGGGTTTTTTTTTAAAATGTTTTCTAATAACATTACAGGTTTACAGTTAATGTAATGGTTGCCAAGATACAGATGGTTAGGTGTCCAGGTAAAACATTTATGGCTGTAGTATCACATAACCTGGGTTTTTCTTTTCTTTGTTTGTTTTGATTTTGATTGATAGTTTTGTAACTTGTAAATGGCAGAGAAATGATTTCAAAATGCCACATCTTTATTATCTCCGTAGACAACATCTAAAATCCGATCCCTGCAAAATTAATTGAAGTTGTTGGATGTTAGTCAGGGTACTGTAATTCTGAATATCAGATTACCCGACACGTTCACAGATTAATCCTGCCTTTTCAGTTTGGTGATTCCACTGACCTGGATGATGGTGAGCTGTCTGTGACATCTCCTGCCCATTTGGACAAGCCCCCCACCCCAGGAGACCCTAGCTCCCAGTCTGCGTCCTCATATGCTGATGATTTCCTGAAGTTTGCTGGGGTAAGACTACTAGCTTGTAATGCAAACAAGCATGCTGAACATTACCCTATGAGAGGACTAAGGTGTTGTGTCATTCACCAGTCAGATCACCTTAAATTAAGGACATGTATGTATGTATGTATGAACATACACACACACATATATGTATATGGCTGATATGAAAGCAAATGACATATGTACATGTATACATTCTTTTTTGAAGTCATAATTATTTTATATTGACTGCACAAATTTATCAACATGTCTTAACAGTAGTATGTAAAATTTGCACCGTAGTCCCAGTTTATGTGGTCTCATATCTAGAGCTCACTGGATAACATATCACATGCGCTGAAGGGTAATACCGGTGTGTTTATAATACCCTCTACAAACAAAGTTGGGGTATGGTATTTTCACCCTGTACGGGTATTGCTTAGTACAGGGTGATACATTGTATGAATTGGCTCTACATTGCTGCAAAGATATTTATTGAAGAAATTCATAGGCTTACACTTTAACATACAAGCTAATCTGTAAAGAAGTGATGTTGCATTGTGATCTGTGTTTTCCAGTTACTTTCTTCTTTGAAAATAGTTGCAATCAAAAACATGAGTCCTTCAAATTATTTGCTGATGTGTTTACAGGTCCAATCACCAAGGACACCTCCAGAGAACACAGATGGTCCCCCAATGTTACAGCCTGATGCTATGCTGGTTCAGGAGTCCACGTTCAAGCTGGTCCAGGAGTCCACATTCAAGCTGGGCCAGGAGTCCACATTCAAGCTGGGCCAGGAGTCGTCCACGTTCAAGCTGGGCCCAGAGTCCACGTTCAAGCTGGAGCCTGCTAGTCGCCTCAGTGAGGACTCCAACTCACCTCCCAGGGCAGTGTCACAGAGTCCACCCCACATGACAGGTACTAGATCACCAATTAACTCTTTCAGTGCCAATCACATCTAAAGTCAAACTAGTCTGATTTATCATTAGGATCTCAGATTCTTATTCCTCGTCAAAAGACCTTTCATTCAAGTAGCAGAAAGCTTCTAGTTCCAGAGAAAATATCCCAGGTCAACAGCTTAATGCACACCAAGAAAAGCTGTTGACTGAGTCCAAAATTTGGCACTTAAAGAGTTAAGACATATTTATGTTGGGTTGTTTCTTGTTCTGTGTTGTAATGTATTATCGTCCACTCGGGGGCTGAGATCAGTTTAATCTAAGAGACAAAATGAAAGCATGTTTAAATTGACTTCAAACTAAATTGTGACAAAATAAACTGTTGTTGGTGTCATAATCATGACAAATGTTGTGCTCTTGGAATTATTCAAATGATTATAGATTCAAATTTATCATAAAAAGACTTGTACACTGTATTATTCAAGCACCAACATGTGCATATTTTAAAAAAACACACCGCTCCCCAATAATCCAGGTCAATAGTTTTCCTTTACAAGAGGCCTTCATATAGGCATCGCCTGTTGGCCAATTGTTTTTGCAATAAATATGTTTGAACCAATAGTTTTCCTTGGTGTTCCTTAGGCCCATAAGGCCTAAAGCACACCAAGGAAAGTTGTTGTCTCAGTCGCTGGTACTAAGAGATCCCTGTGTTTGTGCATAAATGACAACTGTCTTTGATAATGACTTTCAATACATATATGTGACAATGTCTGAAAGTAGACTGCTGTGTAGCTGTGTAATACGGGTTTGTGTCGTTGACGTTTCAGACAAACTGACACCTCCGCCTCCCCTGCCACCTCCTTCGCTGCCTGCCTTTGAATCCACTCTGTATTCAGTCAAGGCTGCATCTGCTTCCCCCTCCACGCCAGCTGATGAGAGCGCCTCGTCTGGTAAACATCACAAGGCCAAGAAGAAGAAGAAAAAGAACAAACACAAGCACAAGCATAAACATAAGCACGATAAACATGATCGGGAGAGGGGCGAGCGGCCGTCCTTGGCAGGCAGCATGAGTACTGAGCCATGCAGCTCAGGCACCAGTAATGTTAATTCTCCAGCCACACATAACATGCCCAGCTCTCCCGAGTTTGAAGTCATCTGAGAGATGAGGATACAGACTGGGATTACGTATGTGCAAATGCAGGGCTCGACAAATGTGCTAGCCCTGTCACCTTGGCCACCAAAAAGTCTTGCTGAGCTACTAATTTATTCCATTAATTACCATGTACATATAGGACTGGTAGCTCTGTGAAAAGCTTTGGGCTACCAGGCTCTCAGAGAATATGTCAAGCCCTTAAAAGGATTTGCATGATCGGTGACATCACATTTCCATAATGTGTGGCATGAGGTGTTTACTGTAAAGTGGTGGTCACTGCATGTCACAGACGGCCTGGGTAGGAGACAGTTCATGTTAGGTCTGTCAGTCGCATGGCAGTAGTGTCTGTCAGTAATGATGTCAGCATAAGGTTTGGCTGTTTAATTGATGAGTCTTTGCAGCATGAAAATATTGGTCAAACCCTGCAGGTCAACAGATGTGAGTGAGTGATGATTAGAGACAGTATTGGATGACATGGCGTGTACGTGTGTGTGTGTGTGTGTGTGTGTGTGTGTGTGTGCGTGCGTGCGTGTGTGCGTGCGTGTGTGCATGTGTGCGTGCATGTGTGTGTGTGAGAAAGAGAGAGTGCTTTATAATACAGTAGTGTGTCCTTTGACAGACTACCGGTACTCCATTGAGAAACCAGCTGTTTCATATGACAGTTTTGGTACCTTCTTAAGGGGTGTTTCCAGGGCAGACAACTGTACTACTGTAGAGGTAGGTGTTGATGTCACACAAAGACCCTGACAGAGTATGCGCAGCAGGCCAAACAACATGCAGGCCTGCCACGCAGACTTGGCCTAAGTGGACAGGTCAGCTGACCATGCTTGGGCAGTGCAGGGTAAAACGTGAGGTTCAGCCTTGTCCACAGGTTGATCAGTGTTACCCCAGGTCAGATGGGAGTTACAAAGTCAGAATAATGAAGAGAGCTCTGTTGTTTCTGCATTGGTTTAGTTTGAAGAGTAATACTTGTCATCCAGTCAGCAAACAAACCAGTGAGTTCACTGCTAAAGTACATTTAAGTTTGCAAGTACTACACATTAGTTTTCTTGTCAAGTGACCTTGTGGCCCCTTGTTACTTGTGCCCTCACTGGGTCTGCCTGCACAGGCAACACATTGATTAACATGTGGACAACTTCACAGTGAAGAGAGTACAGGTAGCTTATGATACTCTCAAATACTTTGTTACCTGCCTGGAATATGAAGGTATAGGTTATTGTTATAGACTGAAATTAGCTGCAAATAGATTAAGGATAAAAAAAGTCCAGGAACAGGTGTAAAATGTGTGGCAAAAGTGCAACCAGTCTGACCATAGATGTGACTCACAGTGATGATTGGTCAAAGTGTCTGATGTTTGCAGTAAGGGCAAGCAGTGCACTCATATGTCAGAATGTTTATGATTGGTTAAGAACTCAAATTGGGCTCAGTGGGACCATCTTTATGTAAAGCTTTTGTTTTATGTGGTGTTGCTGTCAATATCTTTTGTTAGGTAGCCTTTAGCCAGATCCAAATAGTCCTGACCTGGGCAAACTGCCAGAAAGAAGAGAGAAGTGTATATAGTTCATTTTATACAACAAATTACCACACAGGAACTGTATGATGGTTCTTTTTGCATATGTATGTGTGGACATTAAAATTTCATAGAAATACGAAGATCCTGAATCAGTTGTTTCTTTTGTTTTCGTTAGAGTGTGTGTGTGTGTGTGTGTGTGTGTGTGTGTGTGTGTGTGTGTGTGTGTGTGTGTGTGTGTGTGTGTGTGTGTGTGTGTGTGTGTGTGTGTGTGTGTGTGTGTGTGTGTGTGTGTGTGTGTGTGTGTGTGTGTGTGTGTGTGTGTGTGTGTGTGTGTGAGACATTGAACGACTGGCACATAAAGCTGGGATTTGAATGAACACAAATGTATTTAGGATCAATTGCTCAATCAAGTTCTGAAATTGAACTTTAAATTACCTTGGAAATTTGCCTGCAACTCCTATTTTAAGGATGTTATATTCAGTGAAGTTTTATGAATAACTTAAGGTCTGGAACCCCACATCCGTTGCATCATTCCAAAACAAATTTTTCATGTGTGATTTTAGCTTTGCATGTTCTCAGCAAGATATTTTTTGGCATCTGTCTTTGTAAGGTGCATTTCTAGGACTGGCAATTTTTCAAATTTAAACTCTTACCAGAAATTTTCTATTGATAAACATTTTTACATTAGTACTTTTCATAAAGAATATGCTACTGAGAGTCAATCACTCAATGTGTTGAATGACTTCACCTGGATGAGTGGAGCTTAACTTGCCCAAATACAACCGTTTGTGATTTAGGAACACTTTGTTTTAACTAATCTGGTAGGACACTGATACCCAGGACTTCAGTCTACTCCAGTGTATATGGATATATCCCATCACATATAACAGGCCACTAGATTAAGTACAGACACTGAATTCCACCAACCAGCAGGAGGTACCCAAGATTTGAATCCTTATTCCGACAATAAACATTGCCATCAGGATATCTTCCAAAGACCGACATGGGTAAAATTAATATAATATCTAGACACTGTGAGACTTCAAAAATATGGTATTCATGTGAAGTTTTTATGTGTATTTTATAAAGTTCCACACAGGCTGTAGCATGGCTGATCAACATCCTTTACCAGGAAAAAATATCTATAAAATATTCTTCAAGCTTGATACCATTTTTGTGAATGGGAGGGAGGGCATGATGTTAAGTTTTTCTTTCTTTCTTTTCTTCTGGGTTATCTAAACTGATTAGTTCTATTATATGTCGCCAGGTGACGTACAAGAAGCCTGTTTTGAGCATATTCAAACATGATCTGGTATTGAATTTTTCCCATGGAGAAAGGAAGGGTTTATTGATTTAAATTGTTTTAAGTATTGACATTCTAGTTCTGTAATACAAATATGTATGTGTACAGGCTGTTATAAGTATCATGAGAAATTCACAAGCCACAATATCATTTAGGTGTTTGTCGACTCAATACTGATATTCCACAAATGCCATTACTGTGTGTCAGCATAGGTGACGGGGATAGTTCCGCAGCTGTTTTACTGTAATAGGTTACAAGCCATTATCACATTGACCTCAGTCAGTCAGGGAGGAAGGGAAGGAGGAAGTTCTTTCAGTTCTGTACTGATAACAGCTGAGAAATTTACAGGCCATCGTGTACCCAGTAATTATCTTGATTCTGGGTCCAAACCTATAAAATTCTTTTCCCAAACGTTAAAAAATTCATGTTCAAAATCAACCTTTGACGAAACTATTGCAGAAAAGACACATAGTCACCTTGATTCTCACCTTTGACGGCCATCTTATTGTCATTTCAAATTTATCTAAAATCTTAATATATACTTTCAGATTATTTATTGTGTCATGTACAATTTAGGCATGGTGTAGGAGAAAAAAAGCACGTGAAACCTAAAACGTAACAAACAAACTAGCCACGAAGCAGGCTTGAGTCATAAAGACAACGTTTGGGCAAAACAATATATTGTACAGCATCAAACAGAACATATTGGTAGACTACACACGTATTAAGCATCAGTGCAATAAAGGAAAAAATGGATGACGACACAAGAGAGTTTTTTGTTAAATGTCGTCTTCTCACTTCCTTGTTGCACCACATTTATAATTTGGCACTAAAACTGTGTCATTAAAAGGAGTAATAATCAAGAACGTATTTGACACATAAGTTTGCTGCAGAAGTAAAGAGAGGAGTGGTGCTGATTTCATTTGGTAAAGAAAATAAAAAATAAAGTCAGAAAAAAGGACATGGGGTGTTTTGTGGGAATATGAACAAGAAGAGAGGAGCAATGCTGATTTCATTTGGTAAAGAAAATAAAAAATAAAGTCAGAAAAAAGGACATGGGGTGTTTTGTGGGAATATGAACAAGAAGTAGAAGTGTGATAGTATTGACACCGCCATGGGTGGCTCCATTTCCCTGCCGTCAGCCATTCTGTTTACAGTGTTCCTATGACTAAGTCTCTTTAGAAGATCTAAAAAAAGATAGCGTTTTTCATGATTTCGCCATAATTTCCTGATTTTCAATATAATTATCTTGATTTCGATACATTTTACTGTGTTTTTAAGAGTGTATTTACCTTTTTTGTAGTTAGCCTGCTAGGATGTATGAATACTTTAGTACCTGACATAATCAATGTCAACAAAATGGCGGCTATAGTTTCATCACTTCTGGCTTTGCATATTCTGGCCTTGCAACTGCACTGAAGGTACACTTACGGAAAACTATTGGTCTGACATGCTTCACATGTAGGCTTTACAGTATTCGTTTTTCCACATAACATTTATTCATTTTTTCAAAACGTTATCTATTTTTTTTCACATAAAGTAGCAGGTAAGTTAAATTCCACAAAAGCATTTATTTTGAAGCAAGTGCTCAGTTTTGGAAAGCGCTGGTGCAGTAGTTTTTTGTTTTGTTTTGCGATTTTGTGTGTATGTGTGTGTTTTGCCTTTTTTTTGTTTGTTTGTTTTGTTTTGTTTTTTGGTTTTTGTTTTGTTTTTCATTTTCTTTGGATGTCACACCTGTGGCCAAATTGATATAGCCTACTTTTTTGCTGTGAAAAGGTTTTTTTGATTAAATTAATGGAGTTTTGATAGCAAACTCTCCTTATAGGTCACCGTGTAACTTTCTTTTGCCTGTTTTAGACGACTTCCTGGTAATACAAACATAACGCAGCATTTCGAAAGCATTTGACACGGTTGATAGGGACACTACAGGTGATTTGCAAAATTGTGGGAAAAGGGGGTCCAAGGAAGGCACGGCGCCTGATCAAAAGTTTGCACAATAAAGTTTAAAACAAAGTATTTATTGGGCCGTTCGAAACTAAGTGGTTTAAAATTTTACATGTCATAAAGCAACGTTATATCTTATCCCCACATCTGTTCTCTCTTGTCGCGTGATTTCGTTGATATGCTTGAGCACCAACGACTTGGTATTTCTTATAAGGATACAAAAAAATCCATGTTTACTCTATGCATGTGACATACTCTTGATCAGCAATAGCGAAGATGGCCTGACAAAGATAAATCAGAGTAACGATTATCAGGAAATAAGTGCAATTGGTACAAAAAGTGGGATGTTCGGAAATGCCGTCATATCGAAGTGTACGAATACAAGTATCTAGGAGTTATGTGCTCCCAGTCTTTCTCTAGTTCAGCTCATGTCAAAACACATCTGAATTATGAAGCATCATGTTTGCATGGTTATCTTTGTAGCGTTCTTTCACCTCACAAAAAAAAAAAATGTTAATCGTGTCACGTGTTGATAGCATATGGGAAAATATAATTCTTCCTTCTGTAACTCACGGTTGTACAGTTTGGCTAAGTAATAGTTTGGAAATTAAAGCGGTCATGAAGTCAAGTCAATGTTCTAAAGCTAAAGCCTTTTATGCAAGTCAAGTCTACTCCTTCCGTGACCGTAGCTCTCAGAGAATTAGAATGGCTACCCATAGACTTGATACTTGACAGACTCGGCATAAAATACTATCACCGAATGCACTATGATTTACTTGAGACGATACTATGTAAGCAGGTCTTTGATGATATATCAAACGACCACCTGGACAGAGCCATACATCCTTGGCCATACTTCCTGCAAACACATAAAAATTGGTTAATGCCGGAACTGAGAGAGCAATGTTTAGCAAAAAATCGGAATGGCTTCAACCCTTCTTCAGGCTAAATTCAGAAAGTTACAAAATGAATTTCTTCCATGACATTTACGAGAAAAAGTCTTCAATGGTATCGTTTATTGAGATATTCTACATTCAGAGAATATTATTTATTCAATGTTGGTGATTTTCACGGAGCCAGGCTTAAATTTTTCGGCAGAGTGGCGTGTTTGGGACTCAACGAGAATCTTTGTAGATGGAAATAATCTGACTGCAGTTGCGATCTTTGTGAATTAGGCAATCAAACACTTCTTCATTTTCTTTTCATCTGTCCCAAAATTAACTTCATCAGAATTAAGTATTATGCACAGTTAGAAGAAAGTCCAAAAGGAATTAATAAGGAATCTGTCTTGTCTAAATTCATGTGCTCGTCACTTACAACTAAACTTTGTATGTTTCTTGGCTCATACACAGCAGCTTTTGGTGGGGGAGACAGAATCACTGTTTGACCTTACGTGTAAAAACTTCTTGGCTGAAAGATCGTTATTCAGAGGCAGGTCACTCCACCTGACGAGAACCGACATTTTAGTGCTTTTTGTGACCCTGTTTTTTGTTGTATGTATAGTATATAAGCGGATGAATTTTATTGTGTGTATGTTATGTAAGCGCCTTCACTGCAAATACATGTATATTTTTGTTTTTCGAAAAATGAACAACCTGAAAATCAAAGGGAAAATTGAAACGTCAAACTTTGAGTATGATTAACAGAAAAACTAAACCAAACATAAAAAATCACAGGATCTTTTTGTTGCCAATATGTCAGGATTAAGATGCTAGTGTAATTATGATTTTATCACAAAAAATGAGTGACTTATATCAACATTTATGGGGTGGATGCTTTGCAGTCAACTTTCAATTGTTTATTCAACAATTAACATCACAGACACCCAGATACGGGACATATAAAGTCTTTGGAGTATGACGATTACACACATATATGATTTGTTATCCTAACGCAAATACATTTTGAGTTAGGATTTATTAAAGTGGGATTTATTTTTGGTGTCTTACCTTGCTTTCGGTGTAAAGGGAGAATTTATCAATATATCATCATCATCATCATCATCATCATCATCATCATCATCATCATCATCATCATCATCATCATCATCATCATCATCATCATCATCATCATTAGTAGTAGTACTAGTAGTAGAAGTAGTGGTAGTAAAGTTGCCAGTGTCGGTGAAACCTTTATGAACTCTGAAAAGTATACTCTCCTAATCTCAGTATAAACTCTGGGTTCCAGTCCAATGTAGTTGTTTAGACGTACTGTTTTCCCAGAAATTATGTCTGTGTGCCAGCACAGACATACTGATTTCCCAGAAATTCTTTCTTTCTTTACCAGCAAATTTATCCTTCCTTTTTCTCGGAGACTATAATAGATTGAAACTCCGAATTTGGCACAATTATACTTCTATAAATGAAGTCTTGCATTTTTATAATGAGACGTCATGATTTGAAAAAAAATATGTAAATGAAGGCTAATCAAAGTTTTAAATCTTCAACAGCTTATATACCATAGTAGATGTGGTTTCGAGTGTATAGGAGTTCAATCATAGCAAAGCAAAGGTCATTTCAAGTGTCAAGGTCATGTCAAGGTCAAAGGTCAATTTTAGCTCA
The DNA here is from genome assembly GCA_964020975.1 of Hermodice carunculata. Classification (NCBI taxonomy): domain Eukaryota; kingdom Metazoa; phylum Annelida; class Polychaeta; order Eunicida; family Amphinomidae; genus Hermodice; species Hermodice carunculata. The sequence goes on from OZ026629.1 coordinate 68,511,488, forward strand.
AAATGCCATTTTAAAGGTCAAAGTTCACTTCAGGTGGAGTTCATGTCAAGGTCAAAGGCCACTTCGATGGTGGCTGTCCAATGCACACATTGTCAAGTTTGTTGCCACAGAATTTTTATCCAATTTGGATCCTGTCGGGCTCAAATTGTAGCTACTGTAACACTGCAAATTTGTGTAATTTACATGTGACCTCTGAAGTTCAAAGATCAAGGTCGTTTGGAATTTTGAAATTTTCATCTAGCCATCACTTGCTCAATTTTCATCCAAATTTAATCATGTGGGACTCCAATTGTAGGTATTGAAACACTGCACATTTTTGTAATTTACATCTGAACTCTTAAGGTCAAAGGTCAATGTCATTTGCCATTTAAAATTTTCTTCTAGTCCTAACGTGGTCAATTTTTATCCGATTTTGATCTTTTGGGCTCATATTGTAAATATTTTAAAACTGCACTTTTTTGTAATTTTCATGTGACCTCTACAGGTCAAGAGTCAAAGTTATTTGGACCTTTGAAAATTTTATTTAGCCATAACTTGATTAACTTTTACCTGATTTGGCTCAGGTTGGGCTTTAAAAAGGATATTGTGACACAGCACATTTTAAAAAAGTTATATGTGACTTCCAAAGATCAAAGGTCAAGGTCATTTGGACCTTTGAAATGTTCATCCAGTCATAACTCCGCCAATTTCCATCCAATTCTTATCATGTTGTATGTATTGCAACACTTCACATTTTTGTAATTAACATGTTACCTCTAAAGGTTAAAGGTCAAGGTCATTTGGCCCTTTGAAAGTTTCATCTAATCCTAACTTGGTCAATTCTAATCTGATTCGGTTCATGTTGGGCTTAAATTGTAGGTATTGTTGCACTGTACATTTTGCAATTTACATGTGACCTCTAAAAGTCAAAGGTCGAGGCCATTTGGACTGAAATTTTCATCCAGCCATAAGCTGAATGGAATGTGAAGTACCAAAGGACAGAAGTAGTAGCACTAAATATTTACAACTTTTTAAGGCAAACAGACAGATTGACGTTGAAGCAAATCTTCTTTCTTTCTTTCTTTCTTTACAAGCAAATTTGCCACTCGGAGACTATAAGAGATAAAAACTCCAAACTTGGCACAATTATACTTCTATAGACCAAGTTTTACCTTTTTATAATGAGAGGTAGTGGTTTTCAAAATTGTGACAAACGAGGGCTAATTTGAATTTTAAATCTTCACTATCTAATATACTATAGTAGATGTGGCTCCAAGTGTATAGGAGTTCGATCAAAGCAAGGCAAAAGTCATCTCAAATGTCAAGGTCAAAGGTCAATTTTAGGGTAAAATGTCATTTTAAAGGTCAAAGTTCACTTCAGGTAGATATCATCTCAGGGTCAGAGGTCATTTCAAGGCCAAATTTGTATTTTTTCATCTAATCTTGTGACATTATTGTCACCTAGTGCAACATATCAAAGATATTGCAAAACATTTGAAAAAAATGTAGTTGTAGGCACACAGACAGATTTGCTGTGGAACAAACCTTTTCTTTAAAAAAAAAAAAAAAAAATACCCACAATGAAACTTCTTTGATGCTGTGGAACAACCAGCAGCCCTAGCCATCCATTTAGATAGCAGCGTTTACCTCGCAGTCCAGCAACACCCTTGCCTTTCCGGTGAATTCATTCTAGTGGCACCGCCAGACAAGATTTGCTGAATTTCTAGCCATAAGAACCAGAACATCCGTCGTGCACATTTATCTTACTACTGAATATTTTGCCTCCATAGGACCCCCCCCCCCCCCAGATCGCTACTGTTTCTGGTGTGCACTTGTCCGACGAGCGTTCTAAAAAGAAAGCAAAAGCGAGTGTGACGGATGCTCAAGAGGCAGTGAATATTGTGTGTGCAACCTAGTTATCTTCTTATGTCTGTGTGCCAGCATAGACATATTGTTTTTCTTTTTTCTTTCTTTCTTTCTTTCTTTCTTTCTTTCTTTCTTTCTTTCTTTCTTTCTTTCTTTCTTTCTTTCTTTCTTTACAGGCAAATTTGTCCGACATTTCATTTTAAAACTATTATACGTAGAAACTCCAAACTTGGCATGATTTTACTTCCATACATGACGTCTTGAGTTTTTGTAAAGAGGCTCATCGGTTTCGAACATTATGCAAATTAGAGTCATTTGAAAATTTAAATTTTGATATATCTAACACTATTATAGGTACAGCTAACCAATTCAACTTAGTCATATGTTTGTAACCGAACACTGCACATTTTTGTAATTTACATGTGACCTCTAAAGGTCAAAGGTCAAGCTCAAGGTTATTTTGGCATTGGAATTTTTTTCCATAACTCGATCAATTTTTATCCGATTTTGATCATGTTGGGCTCAAATTGTAGATATTGCAACACTGCACATTGTTGTCATTTACATGTGACCTCTAAATATCAAAGGTCAAGGTCACTTGGCTCCTTGAAATTTTCATTTATATAAAACTTGGTTAATTTTCATCTTATTTGGTTCATGTTGGGTTTTAAACGGGATATTGTAACACTGTACATTTTTGTAATTTACATGTGACCTCTGAAGGTCAAAAGTCTAAATCATTTTGGCCTTTGAATTTTCATCTAGCCATAACTTGGCCAATTTTCACCCAATTTCAGTCATGTCAGGCTCAAATTGTAGGTATTGCAACACTGCACATTTTTGTAATTTACATGTGACCTCAGGCCATAAGCTCAATAGAAGTACCAAACGACAAAAGTTGTAGCAACTTTTGAACGCACACAGATTTGCTTTTAAGCAAGTCTTCTTTTCTAGTCTTTATTTTTATCCTGTTGTATATAGCGTGAGAAGATTTGCATTCACATTTCCCTGTTGTTGTTGTTGTTGTTGTTGTTGTTGTTGTTGTTGTTAATACTATTATTACTATTACATACAACACTTAAATTGTATGTGTCTATTCATTCGAACGCATATTCCGACCATGATGGAAGAAAAGTTGGTTTCTTCCTCCATGTTCCAACACAACCCAAATATTCCCAATAAAAAGTAATATGACGACACAATTTGAAAGTCGACAACAATAATGAAAGTTGTGGCGGTCCAGTGTGGTATGAAGGGGGACCGGCTGACGTACTTTTGTGGTCTCGACGCTGTGCGAATAAACTTAGTTGTTGACTCAATATGTTTATCAAAAAGACTCTGGATAAAGTTTTTTTTTTATATACTCAAGAGTTCTGTCACAGGATTATGCATAAATGCAGTTGCGCACGGCCGTCACATTATAGCAAGGTTGTCCATTTTACTTTGTTCATAGACTCTGGACTTCATGGATGCATATCGATCAAAATCATATTATCGCGATTTATACCACTTGAGTCACAGTCGACTGTGGACCCGGCTGCCGTTCTGACTGAAGAGTACGACAACGGAAAGCCGATCTACCGGGCGTGTGGTTCTGGTAAGTAAAACGTAACTGGAATCAAGTCTCGTTATGGAGAAGTCCACAGCATTACGGATGCTGAACCACTGCCTCATTAGTACGCATATACCTACAGTCTGCAGCAAAGCCAAAAGTAGACCCACTGGCACTGCACAGGATACGATAGGGGTCAATGCAAAATGCAAACTTTAACTTGAAATACGATGCATATTGTGGAAGCTACAACTGTGGGATTTATATGAATTGTATTTTTTTTTGGGGGGGGGAGCAGGAGTGGATAGGCAAGGGTAGTTGACGCCAAAGAAAACGTCTGAAGAGGCCATCCAAACACAACATAGTTTTCACAAGCGTACACACAGTACGCACGGAAGTCGGGGTGGAGATGTGTGGTTACGCACAACTGACTAAACATTGATCAATATCGGGGTCAAAACCCACATTTAAGAAGTACAAAATTTTGATGGTGGGAGTGGGTGAACTACACGAAAGTTAACTCGGATCATGGGCCTACCCTAATAGCACTATGATCCGAATAAGCTTGTAAAAACATTGACAAATTTGGATGCATTTATGCACTCAACCTGGAAAACTTAGTGTCGGTCCATATCAAATTGAATTTTGTTAAAGATTGAGGACCATTACCTTTACCAGGGAGGAACACAGATAAATGCGTCTCTACTAGGCCGATTTGGTAGGCTTACAAAAACCATTACCAATAACAATGACTCCATACGCGTACATACATGCCCGCTGGCTGCATCCACATTGCCATAAAAATAAGACCCTTGCATGTAATACCTGAAAATCTGGGCGGGTAGATCAATAACTTATGGTCAAGTTCTACTTTGGGGGACGGTAAGGGGTTTCCCGTACTGGCGTACTGGGGCTTTTTATTTGCCATACTGGAAGCCCTTTTGTTTTACGTACTTCGTACTATCCTAAATTTTGAAAGATTTTTTATTTTCCGTACTGCGTACTATAGAAAAATGATTACCTGTACCAGCGTACTAAACCCCCCCTTATCCCCCTCCCCCACTTTGTATATGACTAATTTGGTCATGACACAATTTTGGCCGTTAGGCCTGGCTTGTGCCCTAAATTAGGTGCAGTAGAACTAAGATCATTTCCATAAAGAGACCATACCTATATCAAGACCGTCAATTTACAGACCCATTTTTGTTTATCCATAATTAAATTATTCCCCCATTAAGACCACTCCTTTATGAAGACCACATTTTTCAGTCCCGTAAGTGGTCTTAATAGGGAGATTCCATTGTATATATACATGTATCTGCGTGTACATTGTACTTCTTTCACGGCTGTTTGAGACCTTTTTCGCGTTGCTATACGGAAAAGATAATCACTGAAAGCACTTCAGCTGATGCTCTCTCGTGTATGTGTGTGTGTCTGTGTGTATTCCCAGAATAGTATGATTAATGAAGATTATTTTGATATGTTTCAACATGTGCGTATAAAAATATACACTAGGATAATAAAACAATTATAAATATGTTAAGGGAACTGATAAAAGAACCATCCAGATGGATGCTGATTTATTGATTGATTTTTGTCTCTGATTTTATGGTCAAAAGTGTTCAATGAATGTAAAAGGACAACCATACACGGCCGAACCTGCCTGTTTCCGCTACCCAACGTGCTCCTCGCATCAATTCTTTTAAAATGAAGACTTTTATCTATTATAATTATTGTAACTGGCATTTATGAATTGTCTTTGATGTACGCTGTTGTGCGCTTTTCCTGGTGGGCAATTGATTACAAATGTGTAAGCGTACGGAGAATGCATTTGGCTACAATGTATTGAATAGCAATTTATTGGGTCAAATGCACTGATTACACTAGACCTCAATATCTTCTTAGTTCATAGTTGAAATGTTCCATCACGGTATGCCATTGTCTTTCACCATCAGGGGTTTTGTCATGGCGCCCAACCATCTTGAACCCGCATTTATTGCACAAGCTTGTCGTTGCGAGTTGCAGGCCCATATATTCTCTCTCTCTCTCTCTCTCTCTCTCTCTCTCCTCTCTCTCTCTCTCTCTCTCTCTCTCTCTCTCTCTCTCTCTCTCTCTCTCTCTCTCTCTCTCTCTCTCTCTCTCTCTTCTCTCACTTCTCTCTCTCTCTCTCTCTCTCTCTCTCTCTCTCTCTCTCTCTCTCTCTCTCTCTCTCTCTCTCACACACACACACAAATTTTGTCCCGAACTTTCTCGGACACCATTACAGCAATTGCAAAAAAAACAAAACAAAAAAAAAAACAAAAAAAAAAAAACTGTATCGTCACAGCCCCATTACTGAAATTGAAATTGATCATCTGATTTGGAATAATTCATATTTTCAAACCTATGCAATTCACAGGTAATTGAAAACTTGTCAAATAACTTCCAACGCATTACAGATAGAATGTCTATGCAACTTTCATTGGTAGGTTTGTGCTATAGGCGCATTTCTTGAAATTAATGGAAGCTGAAGAACTTTATTTTATACTAATCAGTCACAATCCGAGTGTCTTCAAAATTATTATAGATAGCGCTGTCAAATCTAACAATTTGAAAATTTAAATTTTAAGTCTTTTCAATATTATTATAGATAGAGGTGTCAATCCAACTTCAGCTCACAATTTTGTACTGTAGGCGCATCCAATAAAAAGAAAGTGAAAGTTGTCAAATTTGAATTTTTGCTAATCATGCACACTTGGAAAACTTGAAAATGTTGAATATCTTTCCAATAATATACATGTAGTCACATATGGCAGATTAAAATGCTTGGTCATTTCAAACTAGTATGGCTGTAGGGGCAGTCCAAGTTCAATTCAAAGGATTGTGTTCAAGGTACATATAAATGAAAATGAATAAAACTTTCATCATTCCAAATTTTGCTGTTGTATTAGGCACACAGACAGATTTAGTGTCAAGCAAATCTTACTTTTCTAGTTTTTTCTTTTCTTTGTAAGATAGTTGAACCAAAATTTTTGCATTATTTGTTAACCTGAGCCTGTTATCTGCATAAAACTTTCTTTGTTAAAATGTGAGGAATAATTACAGTTGCTTCAAGAAAAATATATGAACGATAAACATTTCAGTATTTGAATGTAAACCCATATAGGCCTTTTTCACGTACGACATACAGTTCTTTGTAGATTGAAGCCCATTGATTAGCTTGTAAGGTCCAATTAATCTATCACTTCTTATGGTCCAATGTGGTCGCATTCCTCCGTGGTTTGATACACAGGAAGGCTGCACGTACTTTTTTGGTATGATATAGGCTGTTGACAGCTCTGCAAGAATGGAGAAGGAGAAAGTTGTGGCAATTCTAGGATTGGTCATAGCCGTCCTTTTTATGCAAATGATATGGAGTTGGTACCGAGCGCCTACCTATGAAACTCTTCTGGCGGACGTGTCGGTGCCCGAGAGACTCCGTAACCATAGCGACGAATTCAACAAAAAGGAAATAATTAAGGTACTGATTGGAATCATATAAATATACATATTTTGGGGGTGGGTGGGTGGGTGAGGGTGGGAGGGTGTTATGCATTGTTTGGTGATAAATAATTTCAATGACAAATGATAGGCCAATGGATAATATACGAGCACATGATATAAGTAAGCCTACATAATTTACAGGTGGGTTGCGTAAGTGAGAAACTTGTTGCGTAATTACTTATTTCTAGTGAGTTTGCATTTTTGAGAATGCAAAGTTTTCGAACTAAACTATCCTTTTGCACTATTCTATTTTAAACTGGGTGCAGTTTGATTGGTTTTGTTTGGTTATCCGAACATAAAATAATTCAGACTCTTTACAGTAAATTTACAAACATTTCGCCGATGATTACGACACATGGATATCAATTTCCCGCCAAATCAATTGCCTCTGTATAGGCAACGGCGAAAAGTATATATGCGCCATGATGCGTTATTGTATGTAGCCTTAAATATGTCAAAATGCACGATGGCAACATAGATAAAACTGCTCAGGAAATATAGTGAACAAGAATAAATTTAATACCAGTAAACTTGAACTTACTATAATAAAGTTCTGTGCACTGTGACGACTCCCTAGCATGACCGGCTTCTGTTACAGGTTACAGATGGAATACATATGGCTATCGGCTTTGCCCTTGCAAACTCAGTATTGATCGAGGCACCAGACGGCGTCATTGTCGTTGACACGACTGAGAGTATGCATGCAGCACAGGAGATCTATGAAGAGTTCCGTAAAATATCGCAGAAACCAGTGAGGGCATTATATATACCCACAATCATTTTGATCATGTAAACGGCGCGAAAGTAAGTCATATACACATCAGTATTCCACTTTCAATATGTTTTTGAGAGGTATTCATGCATGAATATTCGACGACCGCATTCGTACATGTGATTTTTTGTTCAAATATACTCATTTTTGCGGTTTTTTAGATTTCAGATTTCAGATTTTCACTAGCAAGCAAATAGTTCTTCAGTGTATTGTCATTTCCACCAATATTGTGCCACCAGCGAGATACACGAATTATAACACTGCAGAAGAAAATGTCAATAAAAGTAGAAATACCACAGTTTTGGAGATATCTACGAAAAATTTTGACACCTCTTCTAGGTGTAAGCATGTGTCGATGTTCAAATATTTCAGAAGATCCAAGATGATTTTAATACATTTTTATGTGGCATTTTTTCATTAATGTAGATATGTCCTTGAATTTAATAACTTTAGGGATTAGTTGGGAAAGTATACAATATATATATATATATATAATATATATAATATATATATATATATATATATATATATATATATATATATATATATATATATAGTATATATATATATATATATAATATATATATATATATATATTCATCTTGTTGGCAGGCTTTCATAGAAGACCAGAGAATCCTCCTGAGATCTGGGCTCATCACTCTCTGTTAGGACAGCTGCAAAAGCAGTTACCGGTCAGTGTGGTGCGGTACACACGTGCCATGCGACAATTTGGCGTTTTCTTGCCACAAAATGTCGACCAACATATCAACTCCGGCATCGGCTTCAACCTGAAATTTGGTGGCAAGGAATTCTACGACAGCGTCGGTCTTGTTTTACCAAACAAACTGATGCAGGGCAATGAAGTAGACATCACCGTTGCAGGTACGTACGAGTTTCATGTTGGTACTCCATAGAACAATATTGTGGCATGGTAGTGCTCGTCTAAAGTAAAGTGTTACGTGTCTTTTGTCAGTATGCTCAAAATGTAGGAATCCCTTCTTTTTTGTGAGATAAAGCGTCAGCATATGTTAAAGCTCTCCTTTGTAGCAAAGTAACCGAGCAGTGCTGCCATGACGGACATTCACATAATGCAGGTGCCTTGGAGACTTCAATTTTGAACCCCGCATTTCTTTTTGAAAATCTATTTCCATCTTTTTCTTGCTTTATAGAAATACATACAACACGATGAAGTTCCATGATATAAAGCACGTAACTGTTTGAACCATGTTACGGTCACCCGTTATGAATGCCCGTGACCAGAAACAGTGGGGCATGGCGACGACCTTGAATCCATGTTATAGGGGCAAATTGATCCACCGTTGAAGTAGCCCCGAATTACAAAGACTTTGAAATTTGCATCCAGCCATAAGCTTAATGTAATGTGAAGTACCAAAGGATAGAAGTTGTAGCATTTAATATTTACAACTTTTGAAGGCACACAGACAGATTTGCTATGAAGCAAATCTTCTTTCTTTCTTTCTTTCTTTCTTTCTTTCTTTCTTTCTTTCTTTCTTTCTTTCTTTCTTTCTTTCTTTCTTTCTTTCTTTCTTTCTTTCTTTCTTTCTTTCTTTCTTTCTTTCTTTCTTTCTTTCTTTCTTTCTTTCTTTCTTTCTTTAGCAGTGAATTTGTCCGACAGTTTTCTCTGACACTATTATACACAGAAACTCCAAATGTGGCATGATTGTATCTCCATATAAGGATTTTGGCCTTTTCATGCAGAGGAATGAAGATGTTTAAAATTATGCAAATGAGGGACACTTGATATTTTAGATCTTGAATATCTTCAAAAGTATAACAGATAGAGATGCCATTCCAACTTCTACTCGGGGGTTATTCACCATTGCGCAACCAATGAATTAAAAACAAGAGTTGTAGCAATTTTAAGTTTGCTAAGTAGCACCATTAGAAATTTCAAATCTTTAATAACTTCAAAGCTATAATCGATAGCGATGCCATTCCAAATTCTACTCCTATGTTATGGACTAGTACGCAGCAATAAGCTTTGAAGACGCATACACTGATTTGCTATGCAGCAAATCATCTTTTCTGGTATCATTTATTACATTCGTTTACTGTGATGTTACATTGTATTCAGAAAATATGCCTCAACTGTAATGTAGGTACAGGGAAATAAAGTTCATTCATTCGTCAAGGTCGCTGCCAGGACAGTAAGAATGAAGAGCCATTTGTGTGTGAGGGTCAGGTACAAAAGCCTCACCAAAGGTTTAACCTCTGCTGAGTATGGGGCACCTTGGGCCAATATTTAACCGAAAGTCTACTCTTTGCTCAAGCTGCTTTAGAAACCAGCACATGTCTGTAAAATTTTTGTGATTCAAATGCATGTATTTCCTTTAAAATGATAAAAGCAATCGAAAACAGTGGCTCAACACGCCCCCGGTCTGCCCCATTAGTTCAATTTTGCCCAATTTTGCCCAATTTTGCCCAATTTTGCCCAATTTTGCCCACAAACTGGTACACGGTTCTTTCGAGTTACGACACAGTACTCGTTCATTTTACCTTAATTCCACCAAAAATGTTTTGAGTTCCCACCATATGTGCTTTATATCTTCCCAAGATGTTAAAACTGAAGATGTAGGAAAAGCAATGCATGCCTAATGCAGACAAAAGATATTTTCTGTGGCATAATCTCATGATTGTCTACTAGTTACTTAAACATACCTGGTAACACTGAAATAAATTTGTGTATATTGTATTATAAGTTTGAAAGCTTGCAATATGGTATAATTATTGCTAAAGGTGAATAGATGGATTATGATCCTCGTGTGTTGCAGGTTTGGATATGAAATTGGTTCACATCCCAGGTGAAACGCCAGATCAGATAGGCGTGTGGCTGCCGGACAAACGAGCCTTCTTTTGCGCTGATGACTACTACAGAACGTTTCCCAACTTGTATGCCATCCGAGGCACGCCCACTCGTGACGTCCAAACCTGGGTAAACTCAATAGACATCATCAGAAAATTACGTGCAGAATATCTAGTTCCTAGTCATACAAGGCCCATTGTTGGTAAGGAAGCCATTTATACACTTCTGACACACTACAGAGATGCTATACAGCTTATTCATGATCAAACTGTGCGCTTTATGAACCAAGGATTTTTGCCAGATGAAATTGTGGAGAAAGTAAAATTACCACCAAAGTTTGATCAGCTTCCGTTTCTACACGAACACTACGGCACGGTAGAATGGTCTGTGCGGGCCGTGTTTAACACCTACATGGGGTGGTTCAGCGGGGATCCTGTAGAATTGTCGCCCCTGTCCCGGGCAGCTAGGGCACAAAGGATAGTTGAATTAGCGGGAGGCGTGAACAAAGTACTGGATAGCGCCTCCAAAGCTCTAGACAAAGATGATCCTCGCTGGGCTCTGGAGCTTGTGTCTCATGTATTTCTGCTGAATCCCCAGCACGAGTGCGCCAAGGCTATCAGGCTTCGAGCGCTTAAAAAGATGGCTTCCATTCAAACAAGCGCTAATGGTAGAAATTACTACCTTACGTGTGCATTAGAGGATTACGGATTCGTGGAAAATAAGAAACCGGATGATAGATCGAGGGCTGAGATGATAAATGTTATGCCGGTTGCAGATATTTTCAGAGCAATGTGCGTACGTCTCAAAGCAGAGGAATGCTACGACATTGATCAGGTTGCTGTTTATGAGTTTACCGACACAAACGAAAAATTTAAAATTCATGTCAGGAACGGCATAGCCGATATTACAACTGATGATGTGGATAGTGGACAATTTGATGTAAAAATGCAAACAACTACTCAAACTTTCAAAGATATTGCTGCAAAGTTACGGTCTCCGGTTAGATCGTATTTGGCGGGTTACATCAAAATTGAAGGTGGACTTTTTAATTTCCGACGTTTCATGGATTTGTTTGACATGGACTAAACATTCAGTGTTCAAGAATTGTATAAACAGCTGATAAAAGTTTGACAATGAATTTTTCTTCAACAGCGTGATGATAAATATAGGTCCACACACAGAAAACTGATGGTCGCAGTGAATCAAGCTGACGTATTTTGTCGAGGTAACGTACCATTCGTTCAATTTGACGACAAGCTGCACTCAGACTTGCAGTTTGACTATTTTACACTTTCCTCGTTAGATTAGGACCGAACCGACATCTTTAATTGGCGCGGATTGGGCGCCAAGGAAAGATGCTAACCAGTCACAATGTCACAACATGAAATTTGAGCAGAAGCAATGAAGCACACGGCATGCATGTTGCGTTCCGACGCTTTTTTGTTGTTGTAGCCGGAAAGAGTAATGGTAATGTGCTTATTGCAAAAGCGTAGTCGGTGACTGTTTGCTGGCAGCATGTTTAAAGTTAGAGGGTGTATATAGGTATAAGATATGTCTCTTGAAAAGGGATAAAAAGAAAAAAAAGCACACATTCGTTATAAATTATATTAATCGTATGAATGGGACATTAAGGTGTATACTTTTTAAGTGAATTATCAGTTTCTCGACATGTGCAATTTATTCTTTTATCATGCAAACTGTGATTTTGTACTGACCAGTTCGAATAAAAGTTTGATATTAAAGCAGAATGTTAGCGTATTATTATACCAGTTATGATTGTCGTTCGTATACAGTGTTGCTCTGTCCAATTTTAAAACCACAGATGAAAAAACGAGTCATTCTATATATGTCACAAAACCGTATTATCACCACAATAAACAAAAGTAACATTTGTATGGCTGTTTTAATTACTTCACATGCAAGTTCCAATGTTGACACATTCCAGATAAAACTGGACACACAGCATCATCCTGGGCATGAAAAAGAGGCACAAGTTTTCATTGTTTAATTGCTTTTTCCAACCTTTTCATTTCTGAGCTGAAGAATGAAAACTTGATCATAGAGAGTGAACATTGTCTCCCCCCCCCAAAAAAAATACAATCGAGGAGTCCAGTACGAAGTTGAAAAAATCGAATTGAAGCTACGCTACTAATAGTTTGCTGGCAAGCGTACTGATGTGTAATTGTTTTTCATTAAGTTGACTCAATGTGTCAATGAGTTACCCCTGGTGGTCAGCAATAGACTTGGAGAAATCTTTTCCTTGTGTTGTTTTGTTCCAAAATGGAAAAGAAATCGTGTAGTAGGGATGCACCGCAGGCGAAGAATTCGAGGGTGAGCCGAATGTTTAAGTTTGCGCCAGCTTGATAGCCCATTAATGGAATGCTGCGACAATGCAAAATAGGTCCTCATGGCATAAATATACAGCAGTAAAACTGGAAGTTAGACAATCAAAATATAATCTGAGCTGCACAAAATTAAAGGACGTAACATTTAAAACTAGCACTTGAAAAACATCAATAAATTTCAGATGCCCTATATATGTAGATTAAGGGCTCATAAGGGGAATCAGTTCTATATTTTTACCTGATGTTTTTAACAGTGTTCCGATTTTGCAGGTTCATGAATTAAAAACGAACACAATCATGTATGTCTTGAGGATTATTTTTAATAACCCACAGTTATAAGTTTAAATTTGATATTAATTTTGTTTTAATCTTCATATTTTTAGAAAACGCGCCATTGTGAGCCTTGCGCATGCGTAACGAAACAAAAATAAGCAGATTTCAATATAAACTGGATTTATCAACAACCAAAACAGATGGCGTTTGTCTTTTTTTAAATGGATAGATTTTTTAGCTGCCGGCTGAGCTGAACATGAAAATTCAGATAGCTAGCCGATTTCTGGATGATGAGTAGACTCAAGTGAATAATAAATAAGGAAATGAAATGAAATGGATGGCATAGCAGTTCGACTTCTGATAATATATAGTAACTAGTGTTTGGGCAGAGACACACTTGGTGCAAATCTTCTTTTATTTTGAATGGATGACGCATAAATTCCTATTAGGTCAGAAGTTATAGTAACAGCCTCATGAAAAACTGGCAGGATATGTCCCCTTCCATAGTCTTATTATGTCTGGTTTGCACTGCAAACCCAGACATTTTGTTTTTCCAGATTTTTCTTTTCTCTTTACGACCAATTTTGTGCGGAGTTTTTGTCGTACACTATAATTCAGAAAAACACGAAAGTTGCCGTGGTGTGAAATTGTGCATATCGTTTGGAATAGTCATGATGTTTAAAATTGTGCAAATTACGGGCAATTCAAATGTTAAAACCTCCATATCTTCCAAACTGTTGCAGATAAACACAAAATTTTAATGTGCATGAATAGGTTTGTTACGCCTGCCAAGTTAATGGACAGTAAATGAAAGTTGTAGAATTTTAAATTATGCTAATTCGGGGCATTGAAAAAAAAAATGAATATCTCGAAAACTATTATACATAGATATACCATTCCAACTTCAATTTATAGGTTTGTGACAAATCCGCATCCAATGAACCATGAACCAATGTTTTTGGATTTCAGTTTATGCAAGTCAGTTGAATATGCAAAACGTAAAACTCGAATAGCTTCAAAAGTATTACAAATAGAAGTGCCATTCCAGCTTCAGTTTGTAGGTATGTGACATAGCCGCCTTCAATCAATGCACTATGAATCAAAGTTGTAGGCTTTTAATTAATGCAAATTAGGCAAGTACACAAAAATAAGATCTTGAATAGCTTCAAAACTATCGTAGATAGTGGTGTCATTCAAACTTCAGTTCATAAGTTTGTGACATGGCCACATCCAATGAACCAAGAACCAAAGTTGTAGCATTTTAATATATGCAAATTAGGCTAAAACACAAAATTTAGTTTATGTTGAAAAGTGGCAAAGTGTAGCATTTCAAACTTCTCATTCGAAGGGGTCCAGACCGATTTGCTGTGACGCAAATCTTCTTTTGTAGTTTCTTTTGTAATCCAAAGTCACTAATCTGGACATCATTTCGGTACTAATTACGTCGGTGTGCTAACACAGACATATTGGTTTTCCAAGAATTCTTTATCGATCAAATCTGAATCTGTGCCAACATAGACTTCTTTCTTTCTTTCTTTCTTTCTTTCTTTCTTTCTTTCTTTCTTTCTTTCTTTCTTTCTTTCTTTCTTTCTTTCTTTCTTTCTTTCTTTCTTTCTTTCTTTCTTTCTTTCTTGCTTGCTTGCTTGCTTGCTTGCTTGCTTGCTTGCTTGCTTTCGTTATCCTCAATTTTTCTCGGACACTATTGTTCCGAGAAGTACCAAACTTGGCATGGTGATTGACCTCGTAGTGAAGTTGTGCATATTGAAAATGAGAGTGAATGAGAGCAGCAGCATTTTAAATTATGCTAATTAGGATCACTTGGAAAATTTAAAACTGAATATCCCAAAACTATTATAAATACAGGTGCCAAACCAAATTCAATTTATTAGGTTATAACATAGCCACATCCAGTGAACCATGAACCAAAGCAATGGAATTTATGCTAATTAGTTGCATGTAAAAAAATAGAAAAGAAGATTTGCTTCACAGCAAATCTGTCTGGGTCCTTGCAAAATTTGAATTATTCAAATGCTTTGAAAAATGTTTGTTGGTGTGATTCTGAAGCAGAATAACCCACCTATCTATGGGAAGTGTTCACGGTTAATGTCTGAGTTTAATGACAAAATATACTAAAAGCATTTTTGGGGGAGTACTAGCGGTTGGTGCAGATAGTTAGAAGAGTTTTGGTCTAAATGTAGGAAAAGTATCTATCACTGGAAAGCTAATGACTGCCCCCTGTTTGGTGCACATCATATATAAGAGCTGCTTCTTTACATATTCCATATCACATGAAAAGAATTTTAGATATGAACCTATCACAGTAGATTATTTTAATGTATATCACTGCAGGTATGTCACAAATCAGAGCAACATTACTTTCACATATAACGTATCGTAAATGCTTCCCAATAAGCGCTGCAATGCATGAATAAGCTTTAACATGTTTAAGCACTAAGTATCACTTGAAGTTCAATGAGTTGCAATTTACAAAACACATCAGATACAAGATGGAAAAATTACAATACATTAATGCTCGGTCTAGTCTAAGTAATAAAATAGAATTACGCATATACATGCATAAACAAAAGTAAAAATTATGACATACTAATAACAATGACTGCCAATGTGCAGCTGTTGAAGTTATGTACACTTTATCCTGACAGTTGTGGCAGATCTCGTTTGAATTCCCTTTATATAACTTCAACTGAATCAACTTAAAAACAATTCTTTGCTGCAAGGCTGTCTGCTGTAACACAATGTACACTTTTAGAAAGAGTTAAAATATTACTTATCAAACAAGGGGTTACTCAATGTCCATAGGATTTATCTGTTGAACTTAAAAGCTAGAACATTTTTTATGTAATAATGGGTCCTTTTCAAAAATGTTGTCCAATTATTATTGTATGCAATGTTTGGCAGTATTTATCATCACACTCTAATGAGGAGCCACCTCCCAAGCTAATGCACTGGGGAACTTCCATTCCAAGTAGCATAGAAAGCCGCCATTCAAAGTTCAGTATAGGAAACCGCCACTCCATGTTCTTTTAAATCATTCAACACTAAGAATATCTGTGCTGTCTCCACAGTGTGCTTCTAATTAGGATCTGTAAGAATGTAATGACAAGTAAATGGTGCCTCCAAGTATATAATGAAAAGTTATTCCCAGTGTGGAAATAAAAGTGAGAGTTAATGGTGAGTAAAATGGAAACGTACAACTGCAACCACAAGTACACCTCAAAAGTAAAGGGTCTGGAGAGGCGTAAATGGATCTGCATAGTGAGACAAAAATAATTTTATATACAGCTTTATAGCGGAAAATTATGTGGAACCAGTGTTAATGTATATGTAGTGCCACCTGTTATTGCATTTCTAACATATGAACATGTGACAAATATACATTATCCAGCAAAACCAATCACCCCAATGGGGTCCAGTGGTAATGTTACAGCCATAAGGCAGCACCTGTGTTCTCTACATGTTCACAGGTTTGGTTTTTTTTATTTGAGGCATTGCACTCAAGTTTTAAATTCGTCATTTTGGAGAAAAAATCCATTAAACCCTGAATTAAAATTCTTTTCTCACAGCCGTTTTCATTTTACGGATTTGTTTCATGAGTGAAACAAGCGAAAAGACATGTAGCACAACAGCAAATAAAGTCAGTTTACTGAATATGTCAAAATTTGTGCTGAAGGTCAAGGTTAAAGGACCAATGCAGTAATACAATATTTGCTAGAACCTTATCTGAAGGACAGGGGAGGGGTGGGGGGTGGGGACCAGCCATAACCCATTTAAATTTTTTATAGAATAATTCATCACATGTAGGTCCCTGTTCAAGGGAATGCTATTGTTGCCTATTTAGGAGACCAGAGACCGGACACGGACCCTGGGCCACCAGGTACATACTGCCCCCCTCCCACACCTTCATACACACACACACACACACACACACACACACACACACACACACACACACACACACACACACATCCCTTATCAGGGTTTGCGTGGTGATTATGAGCTGTTTACATAAAAAGTATTGAGTGATGATTGTTCCATTAAATACTTTAACATGTGAATCTGACTTGGTATCATATATAATTCATGATTAGTCTTAATTATTTTGTGTCAATGTAACACACCATTCTATATTCAACACAATGTGCCCGCCCTTTTCCCCTTCCACAAGAAAACATTCAACATGGTACAAAAAGCCTCAAACCTGCCACATTTACACAGAACTTTTGTTCCCTGCCCATTGACAGATGTTTCCTATTTGTGTTAGTTAGAACCTTTTGTCTGTCTGCAATAGTTTGGAAGATATGGAGCTTTTAAAATTTTAATTACCCCTAATTTGCATAACTTTAAACATCATGACTATTCCAAACCAGGTATTTAATTTCACTTGTAGGTGAGGCACCATGGCTAGCTTGGTGATTGTCGGAATAATAGTGTCCGAGAAAAACTCCGAACAAATTTAGTTGTAAAGAAGAAAGAAAGAAAGAAAGAAAGAAAGAAAAAAAAAGAATTCTTGCAAAAACAAAATGTCTGGGTTGGCACGCAGACACAATTATAATCTGGAATAACTTCCAAATTATTACAGGTAGAGGTGGTATCCTAACTTGAATTGATAGATTTGTGACAAAGGTGCATCCAATCCAACATGAACCAAGGTTGCAATACTTTGATTTACGCAAAATAGACAAATACACAAACTATAAATCTAGAATAACTTCGAAACTATGACTTCAATTGATATGTTTGCGACATAGCCGCATCCAATAAAACATGAACTTGAGTTGTAGCATTTTAATTTATGCTAAGCAGGTAAATATACGAAGTGTAAATCTGAAATAACATCAAAACTATTACAAATAGAGTTGTCATTCTAAATTCAATTGATAGGTTTGTGACATAGCCGCATCCATTGAAACATGAACCTAAGTTGTAGCATTGTAATTTGTGCAAATTGGTCGAACAAGTGAAATGTAAATGTTGAACAACTTCAAAACTATTATAGATAGTTGTAGTATTCCCATCTGAGTTGGTAGGGTTGTGACTTAGCAGCTTTCAACGAAACATAAGCCGAAGCTGTAGCAAATCTATACAAATTAGGCAAATTCACAACATTTAAATTTTGAATAACCTCAAAACTAGTATAGATAAAGGTGCCATTCTATATTAACTGGGATCTTGTGCTGTCACCTAGGCTGCAGCAAGGAACTTGACAGGAAGGAGGGAATATTCTTGCAGTAGTTACGTAACATTACCTCTCCACCACCATTGCCAAGACCTCTGTGTTTGGGCATGACGGCCAAGAAATCGAGTAGAGAAGCTTGCTACTCACACTTGATACTGAAACCTGACAGTCCTGTGGCGCCATCTTTCGTTCCATGTGGAACTGATGGTGACGTCATGTGCACATGTGCCCCATATCATCTATCTTCTTTTGGGCGCCAATACTGGCTTGCCTTGAGAGTTGAAGCTCCATGAAAGATCATTCATGCTCACTGTTTTTTGTGCTTATGCACGCTCTATCAGAAATTTTTTTTTGTTGGAAAGCAGTGCACACCAGGCTATTGCTTCCTTTGACAGTCCATTAGTGTATATCCAATTACCACTATGTCTGCATCGTTGTCCTTGTTGGATCATAGACAAAAGTTGCATTCTAGGAACCACTACATGGTAGCTTGGGATGACCATCCACACTGCTATGGTTGTCGCCTGCAGTTGGGCCAAGTTTGCTCTCGTGAGTGAACTTGCAATTACTGCCAGGACTGGGGAGAGGACAAATGGCTGCTCTGTGAGTAGGCAAGGAGGAAGTCAGATCATGCTAGGCTTAGGCGGCAGGTCATAAGAGCCAACGCCAGTATGAGATCTCTTTCTACATTGAAATATCACCTATGACTCCCCAGACTTGCTTCAGCTCATCCCTCTTTCCATGTGCCTCATGTGTCTAACGGGAAAGTGTGTAGATCTGCTCCGGCTTGTCGCAGTCCCCAAAGACAGACGTTGCTTCTCCAGATACCCCTTGGGAGAAGGTTAAGAGACGTTGGAGTCGAAAGTCTAGTAGCAAGAGATAACCTCTCGGAGGCCCTGAGCGAACAACTTTGCCCCAACCGACTTCCAAATCTGCTTTTGACACCAATCCAAAGGTGGTCCATGCCTTGGAGGCGATGTCACAGAGTATGATACTGCAGGCTCAGATGTTGCGTGCATTGTTTGCCCCCTCTTAGCAGACTGTTTCTTCTTTGGAGTCCGCTCCAAAGAGGTCTGAAAAGCAATGGCTACAGCTGTCGAAATCTCAGTCCTCCGGGTCCAAGTGCTCGTACAGACAGCAAACCTTGCAAACTGGTGCATCCAGAAAGGACACCTACAGGCCTGTCCTGGTACTCTGGAAGTCCAAGCACTCGGATCATAAATCCGGGCAGTATGGAAAGCGAGCACCCTGGACAGTCCTAATGCTCGGACGATAAGTCCAGAGTGCCGGCTAAGGCACCGGTGCCTCTGTTGACTCACCAAACTCCAGGATCCAAGAACTCAGGTTGTCAGTGAAGGCATAGGGGATCAAGGAGGAAGACACCTATAAAAAGGTAGCCTTCCACTGCCATTGGGCCTTCGGCCCCGGCGGTGTCGGCACCCTGAGCCTGGGCAGAACCCCCTGTTCCGCTGACAGTGGCACTGGCAGTTCCTATTGCACCTCTGGTGGTTTTGCCCCAGAGTGACCAGTTGGTGTTCCCACTGGTTATCCTGCCTTACTCTCTTGAGCGACAGGCAGATCATGTGCTCCATAAGGATAAGCGGTTGCCTGAAGAAGCTCAGTCTTCTTCTGCACAAGCCATCTCTACTGTCAGCAAGTCTGAGCAGACTTAGTCGGCGAAGCAGCTTGCTGCTTCCACTTTGAGTCAGTTCTCTCCCTGGCCTCAGGTCCCGGAGTTTTCTGAACTCCCTCCAGACCCCTTCTGCTCGCAGATTGCTCAGTTGACGGCAGCTGAGGTCCAGGATAGTGGCCTGGCGGGCCTCAGCCAGATCCCTGTGGCCTGCAAACCATGTTGGCCTGCAGCCTTGGAGATCTCGGCGTGTGAATCTCCATTACTTTCCGTCTCCCTCCCCTTGTGACAAGAGCAAGGCGAGGCAACATCTGTGGTGGTGACCACTTCTGTGGAGGTGCTCCCTACCACTACTCCTGGCATGGTGAGAGATCCCCTACTGGCTGCTCCATAGCCCAAGGACAATATGTTGTTGGATGAGGCCTTTCCTTGCGAGTCTGGAGTCTGGACTAAGGAGGAGGATGAGCTGCTGATGTTGGATTCGTTGGACACCAGATCTCGACCTAGGTGGAAAGTTCATCTCTCACGCTATTCATGCTCTGACACGCACAAAGGCTTTGGCCCTGCCCCCATGGACATTGCACCTGCACCTGCTTAGGGCTTTGACCATGTCAAAGCTCTTATTCATAGCCTGATTGGTGACCAAGCTGTGGTCCTGCCAGCGGAGGAGAGGTCGGATGCTGTTGGGCCATTGTGCTGGGGCTTGTCTCTGGAAGATATGCATCAACGTACACCGATACCTTTGTCGCCCTTTGTAGCTGAGTTCTATGACCAGCTCATAGCCAAAACTCACGGCACAAGGGTTCCCTTCATGCTGTCCATGTCTGGCTAATTGAGGCAGGGGCAACTCTTCCTGGATGTCCAGTAATCTGCCAGAACAGATCTTCCCAACGGGTTCACTGCTGGTGGACTTCGACTGGGAGGAGTTCGATGCTCCATAGCCAAGAACCATTTGGGCATCTGCAGAGGCCTTCAAGCAAATGGAGGAAGATGCTCGAGGCTTTGTTCTTGTGGCATCCTACTCCAAGGTGTTGTTGGCCGCTTTGGGGTCTCACGTGGAGGACCTCAAGGGCTGTGTTCAGATCAAAGAGGCCATGCGAGACTGGTTAGACCAGGCGACACTCCTCTCAACTTTGCTGTCAGAAACCCTGATCACCAGGTGCAGACCACTTGCATGCTGGAGGTGAACTTTCCTTTGTTACAAAGGGATGCCTGCCTCCAGGGTCAAAAGCTGCCTGACCCAAACTTTCAGAGAACCCGCACGATACCCCTCTTCTCTGGAACTCCGTTCAGAGGAGAAATGGCGGAAGTGGTCTGCCAGCCACAGGACCTTAGGGCCTGCTCAGCAGACCAGGCACGCTCCAAGGCACTGACTGACTGTGCTCGGTATTGGTTGTCCTTGGCCCCCTCGGCCAAGAAGTGCCGCACTTCTCAGAATGCGTCTACCCGTCCCTCATCTCGCGCTCCCTCTGGGGCATGATAACCTGGGAGGGGGGACAGTCATCTGGGAAGGGCAAACCTTCCAGTACAGGGAAGAAGTCATGAAAGTCTCGGTGTTCCTGACTCTCAATTTCTGGAAGATGTCTCAGGATTGCCAACCACCACATTATTAGACTCTGTGCATCACCCGGTTGGTGGCTGCCTCACTGCATATCACACACAATGGGAATAAACAACCTAAGACATGGCTACATGCTGCCTTTTGGCCAAACAGACCTCCATTAAGCCAAGAACCATGGTGGTTTGCTCTACCCACCTTGGAACCAAAAGCATCAGTGTTCCTGGAGGCAGTTCAGAGCAAGCACACCATAGAACTGGTGAAGGACCAAGGTTCTCCTGGCTTCAACAACCTACTCTTCCTGGTCCCCAAGTGGATGGAGGATGGTGCCCAGTCATAGACCTGTTAATGTTGAATACTTATCTGGAAGTCCCTAACTTTCGGATGCAGACACCCCAGTCATAGACAGCTGCCTTGGAGTGGACGACATCCCTAGATCTCAAGGATGCATTCTTCCACGTGCCAATCGTGAAGAATTCATGGAAGTATCTGCAGTTCGCATTCACGGGCCAAACATACCAGTTCAGGGTGTTTCTATTCAGTCTCACCATGGCACTGCTGGTGTTTACCAAGTTTGTGCAGCTAGCTGCTGCTTACCTTCACCGCTCAGCTGTTCACATTCATGATTGTGTATCTGGACGATTGGCTTATCCAGGCACTTTGGCACCTAGATTTGCAGCGTCACACACAGACCATTCTGGAACTTTGCCAATACTGGGGCCTGATGGTGAACCTACTCAAGTCCAGTCTTCAGCCAGGGCAGATCTTCGTCTTCCTTGGCATCCAGTTTGATCTGGTAGCCTACATCTGCTGCCCTTTGGAAGACAGATGGCACAGACAGCAGTCTCTGCTCAGGCCCTTTCTGACTGGCAAGGTCCGCTCAGCACAACAATGGCTTGTTGTGCTGGGCTCCCTGTCCCCGATGGACTCCCAGGTCCCATTAGGCCGGCTCCACTGTTGTCCCTTATAGCTCGGGCTGTAGGGCAGATGGACGAGAGACCAGGGCTATTACACCCAGGTGCCAATCCTATAGAGGATCACCACACCTTCAGTGGTGGACTGTCAGGGAGAACATCATGAGAGGGCAGAAGCTAAAACCTTTTTAGGCCCAGCTCACCATTTACATGGATTCTTCTTGGTCCGGGTGGGGAGTCCACGTGGAGAGTCAGGTGGTGCCAGGCCTTTGGCTGTTGTCAGTTGCAGCTCACCATATAAACTGGTTGAAACTGGAGGCAATATGCTTGGTGCTTCTCCACTTCCAAGACCTGGTGTAGCACAAACATGTCCTCGTAATATGTGACAGCAGGACCACGGTAGCCTACCTCAACAGGCAAGGTGGCACATGGTCCCGGAACATCAGATGGTGTTGTGACCACAACATCCACACAGATGCAAGACATGTTCCGGGACACGCAAATATCCTGGCGGATCAACTCTCCAGGAGAAGTCAGCCAGAAGGGACAGAGTGGTCACTCCACCCCAGGGTCATTCAGGCCATATGGGCATGTTGGGGGACTCCACATGTGGATCTGTTTGTGATTTGCGAGAATGCAAAACTGCTGGTTTACATCTAGCCTGTCCCAGACCCCCTAGTGGTAGATACTCTGGCCATGGACTGGAGCAAACAGCTGCAGACGAGTGTGTTCCATCAGAACCCTCAAATGCTCAACGTCCATGCTTGGGAGCTATCTCACAGCACATCCGTGACAGAGGCTTCTCAGAGTCAGTCTCGGATAGAATTACTAGAGGGGGCTTCGATCTTCTTCTCTAGTTGTTTACTCGACTCAATGGAAGGTACTTTCCAACTGGTGTGCCAGTAGGTGAATTTACCCTTGGGCTCCACATATCACGGACATTGCCAACTTCCTGTTATATCAGTTGGAAGTCTTAGGCAAGAGATCGAGAACAATGGAAGGGTTTCAATCCGCTATCAGATGCGCATCAGTAGTGATCCTTATCTGTCTGTGCTCATTGGGTCATTCTACACCGACAGGCTGGCAACGCGACAGGTCCTGCCCAGGGGGGACCTACCACTGGCTTTAGTTTAGTTCAATTTATGGCGCTCTCAATTTGAATCGGATGCAGGTGTATAGGTCGGCACATTTCTTAGTGGGCCTTTTAGAGCTTCGTGCCTAGTAGACCTAATCTCAAACAGTATCAGTCAGTTTGTCCCAATGTCCTGGCCTGTTGCTGGTTTGTCACAGGAACCACTGCCCCCCCCCCCCCCCGTGCCCCCCAGTTTTGTGATGAGGACCTGTTAGATCTCCAGGCCCTATGGAGCTGAAACCGATAATGTCTAGCCATGAGGCGGACAGTTGTCATGTTGGCGGGCAAGGACTGGGGGTTCAGTGTGGTCCCATGTGGGTTGGTAAGGAGGGTTTCTGGTTTAGGCCAGATTCTGCTGTCGGCGGCCTCATCTCTACGTAGCTCTGAGGTTTTCCCTACAGATGTCACCTCCTCACATGGACCGATAGTTTCCCCCGAGCTGCCTCTCCAGCTGGTCTATAGAGGTCAGTGTACCAGTGATGATTACCCCACTGCTGGTACGTTTGTATATCGACAGAGGTGGTCAAGAGTTAATGTTTTGTAACTAATTCGGCATATTTGGAGTAATATCAGTAGTAGTGAGTAGGCTTACCTCTCAACCACCACAAAAGCTCACCCGACCAACCCCGCTTCCTCTTACAGCTGATGTCAACTGACCAATCTCCAAAAGAGGAAGGATGATACGGGGCACATGTGCATATGACGTCACCATCAGTTCCACATGGACCGTCAGGTTTCAGGATGAAGTGTGAATAGCAAGTTTCTCAACTCGATTTCTTGGACATCATGCCCAGACACAGAGGTCTTGGCAATGGTGGTCGAGAGGTAAGTCTGCTTACTAATACTGATATTACTCCAAATATCCCGTGTTAAGCAGGGTAAAAAAAGGTAAAATGAGCCTCTGTGATAAAAATATCAACTTGAGAAAGCAGAAAGCTTAACGAAGGTCATTTTACTGTTTTAAAACACACAAGATGCTGATCATATTTAGAAATTTTCATTCATTTAGTAGAAAAAGGGTTATTTTGATTTATGCAAACTAGGCAAATACAAAAGATTTTAATCTTTGAGTAACTTCAAAACAAATATAAGCTTTACGTTTTTCTTTATTGCACTTATTTTAAGTCAACACCATGTGATGATGTAAAGGTGTATAGTACATTTTAATACATTATGTATTGAAATATACCATATGTAACATAATATGTAATATGTAACATATTTGGCATAGATCATATGCAGTGATGTAGTCCATACTGCCATTTATCAGTGTCATACCCATGCTCTCTTGAATATGCCACTTATTTGTGTTCTAGTTAAAACTATCTCGAATAATGTAAAAAATGAGAAGTAGAAAGTACGTGAGATCCCGCACTGTTATATTTGTAACAAACAGAGAACTATAATACGTAGTGGTACCTACCCCCCCCCCCCATTTAAATGACAAATAATGTACAGCTAACCATACAGGCAATAAAATTTGTATTGAAACTTTATTTACTGAGCCTTAGTCGTACTTGTATTTTGAATGCCTGCTTTGCGTTATTCTACTTAGCTATGAACAATTTATTTTTTATTTCAAGTGGAGTTATGTGCATGAATTCAACATTTAAAAAATCACCGGTGTCGTTCTTATGTGTTTTGCTGCAGATGGGCCTGTGGACACGAAAGATTGGCAGATAGGGCCCACTCTTTGAAACGTGACACCTTGGAAAGGTGAAATGATATTTTCTCAAACACAGTTGACATGTCATTTTGTGTAGCACAGATCACACATCACCAATAAATAATCCTGTGGTGAAGTTACCGATACAACGGATGGGCGATCAATGGAACGAGATAGAGTCCATGATACGTCCAAATTATATACAATTAGAAAACTAAAGTAAATCATATTACAATTTTATTGTGCATTAGAGCTTATCTTAAGCTTGAAGCCATGATCCGCATGTAATTCTTTGTTTACTGCATGTTTTAGTGCATGATAAACCATCATTTTGTTCAGTTAATGTCTCCCGCACCAAAACATTAGATAAATCACTCTTCATGAGACAACCGTAAAAAGCGTAAGGACATGCATTATACACGTACCCGTTTTACACACAAGCAAGGACCATATCGAAAATGACTGAGCACTTGCTGTCAATGCCGCCATACGCAAGTAACCCCTGTCATTCCGACTGTGGATTTCCATTCAAGAAAAATAAAACAATATTTGAGAATGTAAACACGGTCGACCTTTTCTGCGGACGGAGAAAGTACTGAAATTTCATTACTTTTTGTTGTTTTCCCAGCTTGTATCATTCCATGTACTCTTTTCTTAGTTAATTTGTTATAAAACAAAATAGCTAATGAATATTATAAAAATAAATGAGGCGGCGGTCATAGTGTCGAGCTAGAACAAGCCAGGCCGCGAAGCGGTTCTTCACCCCTGCCCAGGACTGCTTCGTGCCTGGCTTGTTCTAGCTCGACGCTATGACCGTCCCCTCATTTTTAACGAATTAACTAAGAAAAGGTCCTAATTAAGACTACATTCCATGTTATTACATGCAGACGTGTGTAATTTTCATGTCGCTTTATGTCCACTATAAATATATATATATATATATATATATATATATATATATATATATATATATATATATATATATATATATATATATATAAAAATAAATATATATATATATATATATATATATATATATATATATATATATATATATATATATATATATATATTTTCCCCTAGAATAGCAAAGAAATTTCCTCCTTTTTTCGATCACCGCACCATAATATAAATGTTAGAATTAGAAATCCTGGTAAAAAAAACAAAAATCACATGATGATTCTGAGGTGAGGATCGCACCAAAAAGCTATCCAACCATTGTTAGGGGTGATTTTGTTACTCTATTCATGGCTCGTGCTAGATCGCACCAAAAACTGCAAAAATTATCAACATAACACCTGCAGACAACATCGACCACATGCAGCAAAATCCAGTAGTGCTATCTCCTGTTGGTTCGAGACTCGTTGAAACATGGTCGAAAATTATCGCCATTGTCATATTTGCATTTGCAAGTTGTCTATGTTCACAATAATGATAATAATAATGATAATTCTAATGATGATGATGATAATAATATCCGTTTAGACAGTTTACAAGTTCCTTCTGATAAATTCCAATGTTGCAAAGTCTCCCGTGGTCACAGGCATCCTGATCGAAACATAAATTTCAACCTAATACATTAAATTTCATTCATCTAAAAAAAGATACATTTCCCGAAGATTGCAGGTTGAATGAATTTGTACTGTGAAAGAAAGGTTTGTCATCCATTTCCTGGGAAAGTCCTTCATATACTTTCTTTATTTTTTTTTTAATTTACAGAATAAAAACCCCATGAGGGAAAGTCTCTTACCAGGTTTTGACAAAATGGATCGCTTCTTTGATTTTCGGCATCTGCAAAAATGTTATGTAATCCGCTTCCTTAGGCCACAAAAATTTTATTTATGTTTGGCACATATGGATTTAGAACTCGTACATGCATGTATGTATCTTATGTTGATCTTTATCATTCAAGGCTCCTGTTTAAAAAAAAGATTGTTCATGTAATTAGGACAGAGTTTAAAAAGAATAGTATTTTTACAATAGTATGAATGTGTCTGCATGTATGTGTGTGAATGTATGTGTGCATATATATATATATATATATATATATATATATATATATATATATATATATATATATATATATATATATGTAGGCCTATACATGTATGTGTGCAGAATTCTTGTACTTTGTATTATATCACACAAGTCCTCCACTGAAAGTTTTCTTCAGTCGCCGTGGGTGGTCTTAATAGAGAGATCCTACGTATCTAATATTGTATAATGTAAAATTTGGCCCAATTGATATGAGTGCATGATAAATTGTTATCTGGATGTACTCAGACAGCGACCAACTCGAATGTTTGAGTTTGACTGAGCGTGAACAGTGAGGGCATTCATGGGAAACTTCATCCGCGGTTATAAAGGGGACCACATTGGCAGTGGCCGTGTTTACAAATGTCCACTGAGTTATATATAGTGTATTATATCCTTTTACACAGACAGCGGTTAATAAAACACGTACTATCTGCAGTAACCAATATATCCACAATGTCATCATGATGTTGCTTTACCACAAGGGGTAGTTCACATGGCTACGCAGTTATTTTACGGTTGGTGTCGACCTTCACTTACTATGACTTACAGAACGTCAATTGTATTCATCCATTAATTCATTCATCTTATTCATTCATTCGTATGTTCATTCATTTTTGTGCTGTGGGGGATATGTCCAATGTTATATCCCGGTTTTCCTAAGGAACTTAGGCGAAGCGAACATCAACTTGATTATCTTAAAGCATCGCAGTTCCATAGCTGTCCATTTGAGAAGTAATAACACTGCCTGTGAGAGGCACAGAAACAAAGACTACGTGTCTTTGCAGTGTTAACATTCTGTTACGTTTGCGTGATTTGTGCTGAATGCATACCTGCTGCATTGCTGTACCATGGAAGTATTATACAGGGCCGGAGGTAAATGGGATGGGGCTTGACCCCCCCCCCCCCCCGTTGGCGCTCAAGATCATTTATAATTAGGCCCATAATGCCTTTGGGTTGCATCTGACACTCAAATGCATATATTTTTATGCACTTCTTTGTGTGTTCTGTATACATATATTCTGTCTGAAACATTTTAGTGGATCTTAGGAATTCAAAATAATGAGTTCATAAATAACTGAGGAGTTGTATGCACTACATTTTGGAATTTATTGACCTGGCGGACAGTCATGATTATCACATAAAAAGTTTCAAATTCTGCATGAAAAATGATCTATTATAGTATTGATACTGACCACATTTTTCAATACAAGGATTCAGTCAGTTGACAAAGGAGGTGGCATTTAAAAAGTAATTAAAAAAAACTCTTGTATCAAATAATTATCTGTGGAATAATCAAGTTTATGAATATAAAATGTTGAGCCATATGACAATTAATACCAGACTATATTTTAAAACACAGGACCCTTCTTCAACTCCAAGCTCGGGGAATACCGCTGCTTGAATATTAGAGGTGACTGGCTCATTGAAAATGACATCACCCAGGTCCATTCACTGTCACCGTTACACCTGGATATAAATGAACAGTTCACTGGCAATTATACCAAGATTAAGTCTTCTGTCCTTTCACTCATGATAACCAACTTGAATACACAGACAATGGGCTCATTATATATACAAAACAGTACCATGTGATCTAAAAAAAAAAGTCACTTATTTTGTTTACTACAAAAATAGTCTTGAACTAGAAATAAACAGACATGTGTTCTGAGGAAAGTCACATATTTTCAGTTGTCACAAAAATAGATTGTATTTAGAACTTGAAATAAACAGATGATTGATTCATTATAGTCTATACAAGAGCATATCGTATTTTGAAAGAAAAAGTCTTATGTTTATCACAAATGTCTTGTAACAAATAATTATGCATTGACTCTAATCTGCAGCATTATGCCAAGAAATATTTTCCAATTTCTCCAAGAAAGGGCTCTTAGAACAATTTAAGGCAGGATAGATAGACTCCAACCCTTCACTTACACCTTCTGGGCAAAATCCAAACCGTAGAACATAGGCAAAATAATTAGATTTGCTGTCATCAAAATTCACACATTTCAGCACCGTTCACTCGTATTCCACTCGCTCCTCCACTACAGGTGCCTCATACATTACCCCAACAAATAATATCACATCAAAAAACAAAAAAACAAAAAAAAAAAAAAACAAAAAAAAAAAAAAAAACAAACAAACAAACAAAAAAAAAACAAAAAAAACCACAAAACAAAACAAAACAAAACACCCCCCCCCAGTATTTCTTTCAGAGATGCTGTTGCAATGGAGCTCCAACCTCACGTCAACATCTGAACTGATCTTCCTTTAAACATGTCTTAAAATACGCTCCTGGATCCAACCACAATCACCTGTCTACAGAATTTGTCGTTATACTTCACTTTATTCTATTATTTATATATTTCAGTTTATTCTATGTCAACCTACATTTTAGTATTATTTGTGTTTTACGTGTTGGTCATTATATTGTGAGTCACATATATAATTATGAGTAATGTTTGTATATTATATTGTACTTTTTTGTGATTTGCCGTTTATGTCTGCGTAACTACCGTGCAATATCATTTATGTATTCTCCATCCAATTCACAATCTAGTTCAATTGTCTATATTTTCAGAATTACGCCCTTCTCTACTCTTATATGTTTACACAATTTTTGTCATCTGTATTGTTGCTATTTTGTAAAGTATCTTATGTTATTTGATTTCTGTATCTCAGTCATCATTCTGTATTATCATTTTCCATCCAGGGCCTGGCGGAAGATCAATGTTTTTACACTGAGACAGTAACGCTGGTAAAAGATTAAAGTTCAACTCAATTCAATTCGGCCTTATCAAATTCACTAAATGTCAAGGCAATTGATTATTGAGTCTAGACCCAACATGCTCAAATAAAGCACCCTGATTCTAAGTTTAAATTTAAGGAATCAACCTTATTACAGCTCAATTTTTTTCAGGACGCACAGCATTTTCAACAGCATATTTCTAGATGACAAGAATAGAGCACTGTGTTAAAAAAGGAAAAAATATTCTAGTTATCACAAAAATAAACTAAATCTAGAATTGTTACATCATCAAAGATCGTTCAGAAAAAAAAAATTTCCAGAGTAAATGTATGCGTCGCACTTTGTCGCAAAGTGCCCTGTCACACTCATCGGTCCCTGTATCGCCTTTTTTTTTGCGACCGTGCGACAGGATGTCCACCCCTGACCCGCCCATCCAAACAGATCCTTCTCACCGTTCTTTGTTTGTTTGTTTGTTTGTTTTTTTTTTTTTTGGTTGTCCAAACGTTAACCACTTTTAACTAGCTTCATAAACGTCCGTCTGTACGTATTTGCAGCACTTAAAGAATGGAGAAAGAGAAGGTAGCGGCGATCGTAGGACTGGTAGCAGCCTTCCTATTTATGCAAATGGTGTGGAGGTGGTATCAAGCGCCAACCTGTGAATCTTTGCTGGCGGATGTGGAGGTTCCCGCAAGATTCAGGGAACGTGGCAAGGAGTTCAAGAAGCAAGTAGTAACGGTATATAAAGGCATGGACCACTTCCAGAGAGGCACCTATCTGTAGCTGTACACGTTTTTCCTTGCCTGCTTCACAATTCCGATATTGATATTGACACAAATGTACAAAAAAGGGCTATAATTTGTTTACATGAATCCCAACTCTCTATTGTATGATATATATGTGTGTGTGTGCAATGTCGAAAATAATAATGCCGAAAAATTTCAGTGGATATCTTCCCTACAACTTTATTCTACCAGATGGTTTCAAAATATCTGGGAAAATGTCGGCTACTTTTTTTAGAATTTCCGATCAATATTTTTCGAAGGAGATTTAAAAGATATTTTATCAACCAGTTGACCAATGGAGGGAAGATATGCCTAATAATAAAATATTGAGAGCTAACACAAAATTTAAAACATACTTTAATATGGAAAATATATCTTTAAAAAAGAAATTGTGCTAATCCGACAAAAATATCTCATGTCTCAGAATTAGTGTCCATGACCTTAAAAGAGAAACTGGAAGACATAGACGGCCCTAAAGGGTTCCTTAAGTAGAAGCAAAGTGTGAAAAATGCGACAAAGTAGACGATGAAATCCACTTAATATTATTACAGGATAAAACCGTCACCCCCAGCCTTTTCAAAGAAAATCTCCACTTGAAAAGATTTGTATCCCATTCAGCCTGCGGCTTCATGGGATACAAATCTTTTCAGGTGGAGATTTTCTTGTATTGTATTCCGCGAAAGGACTGGTGATAACTGATAGTCTCTATCGTCTTTACATTTGTATGTATTCTTACTCTTACTGTGCAGTTGATGTATTTGTATGTATCTGGATATATACATAAATATATATATGTATATATATATGTATATATAGATATGTGCGTATGTAAAGATATGTATGTATGTATTTATGTATATGTATGTATATATATATGTATATATGTATATATATGGCAAAGTGTTATGATGTTTTTGATACAGCCAACAGAGTTCATTCCTGTTGACCTCATTCCTGTTAATAGGACCGCTTTTTTAACGAAAAAAATTTGTTTTATTTTGGTATTTTGGCATACATGACCCCTGCACAGTGCACAAGTGTATAAAAATAACTTAGCGATAATATCTATGGCAGTTTTTGTACGTCATAAAAGGAGTATTCTTCTAAGCTGTTGTAAATGACGGTCAATGTCATCTAAATGTCCATCTAAACCGTTGACTGCACTATTGTATTACGTACATTGTCCTTATATTATACGTTGTTCTCATTTTGTACATGTCTATCTCTCGAGACATTTGACTCCTGTTTTGCAGGTAACGGATGGTATTCACATGGCTATCGGCTACGCTCTTGGGAACTCAATCATGATCGATGCACCAGAAGGTGTCATCATCGTTGACACGACAGAGAGTCTGGAAGCTGCCAGGGAGATTGTCCAAGAATTTCGCAAAATTAACCAGAAGCATATCAAAGGCATTATATATACGCATAATCATGCAGACCATATATACGGTGCTAAGGTACGGGTGAAATCTAATATATGCCATTTATGAAAAACTATGTGAAGTTTGAATGAAACTACTATCTGTAATAATTTTGAAGCTATTCAAGATTTCAATTTTGTGTATTTGCCTAATTTGCATAAATTAAAAGCCTACAACTTTGGTTCATGGTTCATTGGATCGGGCTATGTCACATACCTACAAATTGAAGTTGGAATGGCACCTCTATGTATAATAGTTTTGAAGTTATTCAAGATTTAAATTTCGTGTATTTATCTTACTTGCATCAATTAAAATTGTACATTTTTGAATCATGGTTAATTGGATGGGACTACGTCATAAACCCATAAATTGAAGTAGTAATGGCACCTCTATCTATGATAGTTTTGAAGCTATTCAAGATTTAAATTGTGCATATTAACCTAATTTGCATAAATTGAAATCCTATAACTTTGGGGTCAATTGACCCTCCGACTCGCGCGGAACGGAAGGCGATGGTAGTGGTGGGTGGGTGAAGGGAATCAAGCTATTTATTCTATGAGGTTCTCATTGCTATTTCATGCCCACACACAACACTTTTCATTTCTTTCACTCCAATATATTTACGATATTGTGAGGTTCATTACGTCACACACGGAATGGGACTAACAAAAGTAGTCTTGCATAAGAAAGCTAAAGAAAAGCAGAAACAAAACTTTTTGGTGTCTAATTTTAAACAGTTTTCTTCATAAGGGTAACCAGGCAACAAAAAATACATGTATGGAAAGAAAATCAGAGGACAAGACGACCCTAAAAAAGCTTAACTAAAGACACACTACAAAGTCCAATGCGACTAAAACCACCAATGTAAACATAGTACACTATACAACACTCATAAAAAACTTTGTTAACCGCTCTCCCCCCCCCCCCCCCCGACCTTGCACACCCGTGATCTTATTGGCTACCCCTTTCCCGCGCTGCCTCAATAAAAACTAATTATACAAATAGGACCAACAGTGCCACATCTTTCGCGCAGTTCTTAACCCCCAAAATATCACATGCAATCCAATCTTTCTACGCTCCATAGGGGTGTTTAAGTCGTTGTCTATGTGTAAACCTATAAATTAATTAACGTATTATCATGTGCGATTAAAAATTAAGAAAGTCCTAGGTTTCAACAGACAAAATAGGAGCAACTGTACCACATCTTTCGAGCAGTTCTCAACCCCCAAAATATCGCAATCCAATCTCTCTACGCTCCACAGACGTGCCAGTCACTGCCTATGTCTAAACCTGTAAATCGATTAACATATTATCATGTGCGATTAAAAGTGTAGAAAGTCGTAGGCTTCAACAGCCAAATGAATTTTTAAACGGGTCATCGGCGGGAAACCATCAAGCATGTCTCGCAGTCTTGAATTCTCGTCAATGGGCCACCGTGCATTCGCATGAATTGAACACCAATTAAAATAATTGCATCCAACAACTCGCATTTGTAAAAAGTGGAGAATATCGAACTGGTGGAAAACAACAAAAAGAGTTACTTGCGCATTTTCTAATCAATTCCCAGTAAATACTTGCATTCAGTTGTGGCTTAACACTGGTTGGTCAAATATCTGCTCTGCAGGCTTTCATAGAAGATCCCACGGATCCGCCACAGATCTGGGCACACCATACTCTGTTGACAGAACTGCAGAAGGTTTCCACGGTCAGTACGACGCATTTCGTGCGTGCCATGCGGCAGTTCGGAGTTTTACTTCCCAAGCAAGTCAACCAGGGCGTTGGCTTCAATTTGCGTATTGGGGCAAACCATGTGGGCATGGTGTTACCCAACAAGTTGATGAAAGGAGATGTATGTGATCTCACTATTGCAGGTACTCGCTAGTATTGTCATACGAAATATTTTTATAGCGATAAAAGCACTAGAACCCGTGGTGAATAGACTTTCACTGATCTATTGACCTGTTCCAAAGTTATTCATCTCATTTTTTTGGTTGTCAAGACACTGATTTGACATTTAAATCGTGTTGTTGAAAGGCAAGAGGGAAGCTGCAACTGAAATATATTTGGATCAAACTTACACATGAAACACCATTACAATGAAATTAAACTCACACATGAAACGCCGTTACAAATGGAACACTATTCAATTGTAATAACTGATGAAATACACACGGTTTGCAAGCTTTTTTCATTAAAAAAAATCTGTCAGCCACTACTTATTAGTATCCTCCATTGAAGCTGGTTTTTACATGCAACATATGATTGTGAATTGGTAACTTTGCACATTTTTCTATAAAACTGGCATTCTTTTACTCAAATACATCTGAAACGAATTATACACACAAATCTTGTACAAATGTGCCGATTGAAATTAGGCCTATACTTTTTTTTTTTTTCATTTTATTTTTCGACGGTGGCCTTCATGTCAATGCCTTAATGTGGTCTTGTTAAGGATGTTCTGACCAAACTGTGATAGTTTTTTAATCATCTAATAAACCAATTTATTTACTCACTTGCTTTAAGAGAATGAAACGTATCTGAACCGGAATATATGCTTTCAAAATGAATGGCATGCTTGTTATTTTGCTTGCGAACCGTTCGCAATACCAGTTTAAACAGGGTGCTGGTCTTCTCGTTCTCCTTATCTGTCTAGGTAAAACAATACAATTGATTGTAATGAGGAAGCCAACACATACATTCGACATATTCATTTCCTCCAGGTCTAAACATGAAATTGGTTCACATCCCAGGCGAGACTCCGGATCATATTGGCGTGTGGCTCCCAGATAAACGAGCTTTCCTCTGCGGTGATGACTACTACAAAGCCTTCCCGAACCTGTACGCCATCCGAGGAACCGGTGCCCGGGATGTTCAGACCTGGGTGAAGTCCATCGATATTATAAGGAAACTTCGTCCAGAATATCTAATTCCTAGTCACACGAATCCTGTTATTGGCGAAAACACCGTTTATTCGTTGTTAACACAATACCGAGATGCTATACAGCTTGTTCATGATCAGACAGTTCGCTTCATGAACCACGGACTTCTGCCTGACGAAATCGTGGAGAAAGTCAAGTTGCCGCCCAAGTTTGATCAGCTTCCTTTCCTGCAAGAACATTATGGCACACTGGAATGGTCAGTTCGGGGAGTGTTTAACACCTACATGGGGTGGTTCAGCGGGGATCCTGTAGAATTGTCGCCCCTGTCCCGGGCAGCTAGGGCACAAAGGATAGTTGAATTAGCGGGAGGCGTGAACAAAGTACTGGATAGCGCCTCCAAAGCTCTAGACAAAGATGATCCTCGCTGGGCTCTGGAGCTTGTGTCTCATGTATTTCTGCTGAATCCCCAGCACGAGTACGCCAAGGCTATCAGGCTTCGAGCGCTTAAAAAGATGGCTTCCATTCAAACAAGCACTAATGGTAGAAATTACTACCTGACCTGGATTCTAGAAGATTATGGTTTTGTTGAAAACAAAAAACCAGATGATACCATGAAAACTAAGATGGTAAAAATGATGAAAGTTTCAGATATCTTAAAAGCAATGCGCCTGCGTCTCAAAGCTGAAGAATGTTACGACATTGAGCAGGTGGCTGTTTTAGAATTCACAGATACCAAAGAAAAGTTCCAAATATATGTTAGGAATGGTATAGCTGAAATAACAACGGATAATATAGACACTGAAAAAATTGATGTGAAAGTAATTTTAACTGCTGAAACGTTCAAAGATTTAGTGTCTAAGGTACGTTCCCCGGTCAGAGCTTACATGGCAGGTGACGTCAAAATCCAAGGAGGAGTTTTCAACTTCCGTCGCTTCATGGGGTTGTTTGACATCGACTAGTTCTTTCTAATGGTTTTATATGTATATTTTGAAATTAATCGCTCGATTGTACAGAATAAAATAACTGAGCCCCATAACGTAAGGAACGTCAAGTGAGTGCGTTTCATTGCCCTCGTTAGGCCTAATATCTTTCATGTTCACCTGCAAATATTGACGTCATTATCAAAAATGACCGATTTGTTCAAATGAGAGTTGATTTGTTCAATAAGCTGATTAAAGTGGCGAGCTTTACATATGACAGTATTTAAAGAATGAAAGAAGTGTATAGATATATGTACATAATTTGTAAATATTCAATGATCACTTAGTAGTCTTTATAGTTTTCAAATGGATGGTCTCTTATCTGTGTAACCAAACGCCCACGCATGGCCAGACAGGGTGAAAAACGCCAGTCAAAAGTTGGAAATAAATGATCAATTGTTTACAGACTCAGTCTTATTTTCCAGGATTCGATTTATCAAGCACAAATACTGAGCAACTGCTGCGATGCAAAAGTGAAATTAAGGTGCAAATTGCTTCTTTTGCAGAGCACTGGTGAGTCAAAGCGCGAAAGGCTCAAAGAGTATAGGGGGAGGCTGTCCGGGCACGTCCCCGTCCCAGAAAATTTTAAAATCAAGACTTTAATATTTAGTTGCAATTAAGGCTCCATATATTACCAATTTTTTCGTGGGAAAATGTGTCCAGTAGAAGCTTAAATTATGCATATATTCATGGTATTAAGTAGGCCTAATGTTATCAAACAAATATTTCAAGTTTTTATATTTGAAATGCTGATAAGAAAAATTGCCTGTAAAACTAAAGAAAAGAAATAAAAAGAAAATTAATATGTAATCGCACTATTTAGACAAGATCATCTAATATTATATAAATGGTGTTACTGTACTTTAATCGGATGATTACTAAATTGCAAACAATCTGTTTTGATATGTCATGTAACAGTCGCAAAACTGAAGCATTTTGTCAACCGTTGATTCCAAATTTATCCCCTCCTCTTTTGTTAACAGTTGTGTGTCATATCTACAAATAATGCCAAATATCTCAAAAATCACACACACAGCAAATTATTTCAGCAGCGAATGAACACATAAAAGTATATCGAACCATTCATAAAGTTACCAGTTAAACACTTGTATTAGAAAAAAAGGAAAACTGGGGCTGTACGTTGGGGAGGGGAAGGGGGAGAGGGAACATCAATATCTGCTGGGGAGGGGGAGGGGAGGGATATTTCATCGGCAAACCATGTACTGGAAAGCGGAGGAAATAGTTATTTGAGAAAAGTACTAATACTTGTTAATTTTAAAAAAATTATATGCTGTGTTCAATGCTGACATTTTGTTCTAAACGTTGACAGACGAGCAAACATTCAGGACAGCATGGTTAGCCTTTTACCAAATCAAAAGTTTTACTAATTTAGTCAAATTGTACTGACTTATTCTTCATCTTTCAAGTGGTCACATGATCAAAGAAAAGCCTCAATGAAAAAGAATGGGAGAAAGTATTTCCCCTGGATTGATAAAGCTGTTCGGCCTAGAAGGGTACAGGTAACTTAATAGCATTTGAAAGAGAAACTGGTTTTATGCGTACTTCTTCTTGTAACATATTTTTAGTGCTAGATCCCTTTGATCTCTTGATGCTTTATTTTCTCGCAACCAACCCTTGTTACAGCAAATGTATTGTCTTATTTCAGCCCACATTGGTCTTATAAAATAAATAAATAAATAAATAAATAAAAAAGAAAAACTTGTTTAAAAGGCAAACAGCAACAGTAACGTCACCTAGCGTAACTTTTATCAAGCAGAATGTCAGATACTGAACGATCTTCTTCACATTAATACGGGTTTATGTTTAAGTTGGTGACTACTGTCCTCTTTATAATAAACACGATGTGACCGGTTTGAAACTGCAACAATCCAGTTGCCCAAACTTTCAATAATACTTATTTGCTGAAGTTGAACTTGGGTGTGCATCTATCAAATAATCTTTGTTCGCTCAGATCTGTATAAATGCTGTCAAAAGCATTCGACTTGAAATCTGAAGTGAGTTACTGTCGCACTGGCTCTAGGCGTAATGTCCACGCACCCATGGGATACATCGTCACTAGACCTATTGATTGCATACCAAACTAGAGCTATCATGGCTACGTGATTTCTTTTCTTCACGCATGCTTTGTAAACATTATGTCTGAGTCTTCTTTTTCACTTTCAAGTAAATTTTGTGTAGAAGGATTTAGTAAAAATGCGTATTTGTTGTGATACCGTGGATGTAAATTTTGCTAAGAAGGATCTAGTAAAGATGCGTATTTGTTGTAATACAGTGAACCAAAGGGGAAATAATTAAGATAATCATGAATGAAAGCAAGGGAAGGCGTATATGTTTGACTGGGATTCACAAAGCTGTACGGCCGAGGAAACAACAGGGTACAAGACGGTAGGAGCGCTTTTACTTGAAAAGTAAACGGTCAACATTTTTGTTTTAGACAAGGCGAACACTTAGCGAAGGCATGTCATCACGTACGCTGGAGGAAGGAAAAGAAAACATTGACAGGTGCTGATAGGGAAGGGGGGGGGGGTATATCGGCAATGAGACCACCCCTGGGAAGTGAAGGAAAATGGTAGTGCAATTAACATAAAAAAATATTGATTATATAAATATTGTCCTAAATACTGACATTGGAGTTAACATTTAGGACAACGCCCTGGATACGCTTGAACGTGATTATAGTTCTCTAGACGTGCTTGCATATGAATGATCTTGACTAATTTCCCAAGATCACAGGTCAATATAGTGAATTTGGTTTCTGGATTGCAACTCAAAAACTTTTTAGATACAACTTCCAAATTGTACACGATTACATGATTTTATGAGGTCTTTCATGGTGTGGGCAAGCTCATTCTAAATCCCAAGGTCACAGGTCCTTTTGAGTGAATTTGATTTAAGGATAATAACTTAAATTTTTTTAAAGATATAACTTTCAAACTGCTCGATTGTAGTGCTTTATGAGGACTTGCATATGGACGACCTTGATCTAATTCCCAAGGTCACAGGTCAGCTTAAGTCAATTTTGTTTACGAAACATAATTAAGGAAAAGTTTTCACCTGGGACTTCCAAATTATGCGCAATTGTGGTCTTCTATGATGGGCTAGCATGGAGTGGAATACCGGTAACCTTTAGTCACTTCCTAGGGTAACAGTTCGATTTAAGTAAATTTGGTTTCGAAATTGTCAACTGAAAC
Organism: Hermodice carunculata; assembly: GCA_964020975.1. Taxonomy (NCBI): domain Eukaryota; kingdom Metazoa; phylum Annelida; class Polychaeta; order Eunicida; family Amphinomidae; genus Hermodice; species Hermodice carunculata. Next base: position 68,550,781 of record OZ026629.1, read on the forward strand.
GTTTCTCAGTTAGGACATCTAAACTGGGCATGATTAAAAGGACTAGGATCAGAATAAATTACGCTATCTATTTGTTTACCAGGATAATTTTGCGGTGGTGCTCTCAGTGCTGTACACCATCACTAAATCATATTTTCTTATCCATTTTTTAAAACAAAATTAACATGATCTTTTTCATTCAGTCAAATTACTATGAAGTATACAGATCGAGCTGGATTTAAATTAATTAATACTGTACAAAATACTCACAGTGCACTTCTTAAAAGTGCGTTTATTGAATACATGTGGTGGTTAAAGTGTGATAAGGGCAACCTGTGCCCAACTGAGATTTAATTACATGGTTAATCATAGCTGGTGATTTTTAATTGCCCTTTAAGGGAAACAGCAATGTTGATATGCGCATGGCTCAAAAAATATAAATATATATAAAATGTAGGTCTCAGTATTATGCACTCCAGGAAGTGCAGTGCACTTGCAGCTGTGGGTCACACTGCACTTCTTAGGCGTGTATTGCACTGCATGTGTGAGAAATATGCACTCCAAGAAGCGCAGCGCACTTGCAGCTGTGGGTCACAGTGCACTTCTTTATAATAGACGTGCTTTGTACTGTATGTCTTGGCATTCTGCACTCCCGGAAATGCAGTGTACTTAAGTGCACTTCGAGCTTCATCCAAGAAGTGCAGTGCACTTCCAGCCTCATTTTCATATTTGCACGCGCACTTTCAGTGCACTTCCCTATAAAACATACAGCCTAGAATTTGCACTCAGCAGCCTCTAGTTCCTTGCATTTCTATGTGCATAGTGCACTTTCCGCACTATGTGAATATATATATATATATATATATATATATATATATATATATATATATATATATATATATATATATTACATTGATGTTATGCCCCAATCGTCGAACAAAACGATGATAATAACGAACATTTAACCACCGATTGTGCAAATATATTAATCTGTATCTTGTGTGTAACATTAGACAGCATAAATTCAGTCATATGTAAACGATACAAACTATCCATTAATAACAGTTTTGTCATTTTCGAGGCTGAAATTAGGTGTTGCAACATTTGCACTGCAGATGAATTATTGCATCGCATGTAATCTTGCATCGCTTTTTGCGACGCAAAACCGTATATATGGAACCTTTTTTTTCTACACCACCAGATGTGAAGTATCGTGCGATTGTGAGATTTTTCGATTTAAATTTTCATTTATCACGGGTCAGTATCTGTTTCTTCTTGTCAAATGACTTTTACCAAAGTGATCACTCCGTTTGTGACAGCAGGACAACCTGTAAGCATTCTGTGCGTTTTACGAAGACCTACACCGTTCTATTCTCGACCAGATGCCCCGAGACTTCGAACTGCCACGACAAAGAGAATACTACAAGCCCATCAGTGAGTTGAAGCTTGGCGCTTGAACACTGATGGACGCGGCATGTGTCCAATCGGTTCAATGTTCAAAGTATTTGGACGGTGAATTTGCTAAATTTAACGCTTTTAAGTCTTTGCAATTTACAGGGCTTATGTACCGCGTGTCTGGTGATTTGGGGCACAAATAAGAATGCTGGATCCCAAGTAATTTCTGTCTATCCTATTACCCTATATACAAAATCTATATGTCTACATATCCATCGGACCTGGTACTCTTCGATACACCTCCAGTAGAGAGATAGATTAGTTAATACGTTTTTAAGATTTTTATTCAAAATTAAGAGCTTAGTTCATTCCAGTTCGTCACACAAAAAGATGAGTCCTGACACAGCAAGGGCTCCCACTACAATGTATCAATGAATGCCTTAACTTCTAATTTATAATTCTAGAATTGGCGCCTTGATGGTAGGAAATAAAATAGTAAATTAGAAAGGTCAATTTAATTGTCCAGATACACAAAAATACTTCTGAACCACGAAAATTGATTGCTCACTTTCTAGTAAAATATGACAGGCAAACATTTAAATACAGTTGTTTTTTGTGTTGGGTTCATTTGCAAACTATGATTTAGCAAGTTGTCTATCAAGGTAATCTTGATATTTGTGTTGATGTTACACATTTACCGGCAACATTGATTATTGAACGCACATCATGCAATTTAGTAATGATAATTGTCCCAGACTGGTGACACGTAGTGTTGGTGGATCGAATAGCAGAAATAAAACTAGCAGTTGCTTGTTCTTTTTGTTTATTCGAGAGGTAGACACGGCATATGGAAGGTTGATATTAGAGTTCACTTCCGACTCATATGGCATGACCTGACACAGACTGTACACCTTTGCTCAATCTTAGCACTGATGAACATGCAGCATACTACCCCTCTGAGGCTCTGACCTATTTCGTCACTATTGAAGTAGCCACTTGATGGCAACGCTGATGTATCTTGTCAGTATACAAAGGATAATCTATAAACACGTCATGTCTGGATGTACAACTACATGATACAATAACATATACAGTGAAATCTCCCTATTAATCCCATTTAAGAGACTGAAAATTTGGTCTTATTGAGAGTAATTTTTGATTCAGAATAAACAAAAATAAGTATGTCAATTGGTGGTCTTAATATAGAAATTGTAATATATATATATATATATATATATATATATATATATATATATATATATATATATATATATATATATATATATATATATATATATTAACCAAATTAACATGAAACTGTAACTGGGGTTGCTTCTTTCACCTTACGGCTTGTAGTACATGGATCAACTGAGTGTACATACATACATGGAGAAATCTTGATGTATTGAACTACACTGGGCCAGATGTAAAATACCACACGAGGATGTTCATTCACGCCTCACATCGGTACTCAATAATCCAAGTCATAAAGAGATAAAGAGCCCCTTTTCGGTTCCGTCAGTTACATCATTGTCTTTTTAGTGTTGCCGGTCTCGCCTTTCTCTATCACTGTCTATTGTAACTACTATATACCAACCTCTTAGAGCTCGATGTACATATATATGTACATACATATATATATATATATACATATATATATATATATATATATATATATATATATATATATATATATATATATATATATATATATATATATATATATATATATATATATATATATATATATATATATATATATATATATATATATATATATCCCTACAGCGCAACAACTGTCTGGCTTGAAAATATGGAAATTTAACTTGGTAAAATAAGATGTCAGCGTGCACTCTAAGAAAAAAAAAGGTGCGTTTGGGTTGTGCGAATTGCCCCTAGTTTCTTTGGGGAATCTTCGTGGTTTATCATGTCCAAGCAAAGTTTTCCGACCTAAGAAAGTTGTTTTTTTCAGCCAAATCTTTATTTGGCTAGATACCACTCCAGCGCAATATTGACAAACTATGTCAAATTGTTGCAAAATGGCAATCCTGGTCACTGATAGTCTTTCCTGAAGAACCCTGAAGGTTCTCTGAAGAATTGTTAGGGTTCTCCAAAGAACCCCATGGTAAAGGTTCTTCGGAAGAACCCTACCAGGGGGTTATTCCAGGAACAAAAAAGGTACCGTATTTGTGAGAAGGTAAAAAATCCTATTTGGTACCCCCAAAGAATCTTTCATTCAAAGGGTGTATGTTAATTTTATTAAGTTTCCATTTTAGTCAGGTACCATCCGTTCATGAAAAAAAACCTTGTGATACAAGGATGGTCCTCGGAAACGACTCAATCGTGGAAGTAATTTCTTTTTGAAAATTTTCAACTGCCATGTAATACAATTACCTTTCGCTAACCATTTTTATATTCTCAGATCGCCGAGAAACTTTGTAATGATGTGGAAATCCTTATATTAAAATGAGATGAAACCCTACCCGACATGATGTAAGATGCATTTGCAGATGAGCTCATAAAAGTTTTTATGATACATTTGTAAAAAAATTCAATAAATTTAGCAGACTCTACCAAACTAAAAGTCACTTTGCTTTGAACACGTTCAATCGTACGTTTCGTGAGATAAAGTCGATGCTTTTCTATCTAAATAGTTTTCCATTTGGCACGTCACCCTACACCCACTGGTGACATTTAGTATCATGAAGCACCATTATAGTATCATTGTTAGTATACATATGTTTTTTAAAACTTTTCATGTGTTTGAATTTCCTTTTATGATGTGCAATGGTTTACTAAACCTAGGATATGCTTGTTTCTCGAACAGTTGTCTTGCTGCCTTCATTGGGTAATGTGCGATCTTTTCTTCCTTTTCAAGTTCTTCCTGACGAAGTCCAAAGTTCTTTCTACGCCGGTACATCTAGGCTGTTCGTTTCTCACATGACATTCTTGTTGTCTTCATCCTGCATAGCTGAGTACCCATGATTTCACAAGTAGTAGTTACCTAATCGCAGTCGATCAGCAAGAATGGGCATTAGTCCCAGAAGTAAGGCCTTCTTCTTGACGTCTAAAGGCTTTTCCACTGGAATGAAAGACAACAAAAATCATGTTAAAATTTTCAACTAGCGGGCTAAAATTACATGCCACTGGACACTGCCATGTTCCTCTTTATTTTCTCGTTTATGAGAGTTGTAGATCAACGTGTGAGGATGGTATGTCCCAGGTCAATATTTCTTGGGTGTTTGGGGCGTCGAGGCCCAAGTCAATATCACGGAAAGGTGTTGACCGTTACTCCATCCAAAGCTAAGAAAGAGTGACCAGAGCTTGTGGACAGTCCATGCCTAATGCGCAAAATCTGAGAGACAATTGACCTGTTATTCATGGAAGTGTTGTTTTTATTTTTTCCAAAAACTAAGTCAGGAAAGAGACATTTTATCTCCTTGTCCCCAAGTAACTTGAAACTTTATATACTCGAAAGCCATAAAGTGAACAGTAATTATGATAAAATTATGACAAATGTGCTGCATAAAGTCAGCATTGCTGATGGGTACGATCCATAGGAACTCGATGATCCGCACCAAAAAGAGATAAAAACTAGGAAAGATGATTTGCTGCATAGCAAATCAGTGTGTGTGTGTCTTCAAAGCATATTGGTATGGTAATGTACAACTATTCCAAAACACAGTAGTTGAAATGGCATCTCTATCTATTATAGCTTTGAAGTTATTGAAGATTTAAAATTTCTAATGGCGCTATTTAGCATAATTTAAATTGCTACAACTTTTATTTTAAATTAATTAGGTGCGCAATGGTCAACAACCCCCTAGTAGAAGTTGGAATGACATCACTATCTATTATAGTGTTGAAGATATTCAAGATTGAAAATGTCGAATACTGCTAATAAGCATAATTTAAATTACTACAACTTTTGCTTTAGATTCATTACATGTGAAATGGTCAGTAACCCCCTAGTAGAAGTTAAAGTGACATCTCTATCTATAATAGTTTTGAAGATATTCAAGTTTTAAAATTTCAGATGCTGCTAATTAGCATAATTTAAATTGCTACAACGTTTGTTTTAAATTCATTAGATGTGCAATGGTCAATAACCCCCTAGTAGAAGTTGGAATGACATCTCTATCTATTATACTTTTGAAGATATTCAATATTTAAAATTTCAAATGCCCCTAATTTGCATAATTTTAAACATTTCATTTCTTTGTATAAAACGGTCAAACTTCTTTTATGGAGGTACAATCACGCCAAGTTTGGAGTTTCTATGTATAATAGTGTTCGAGAAAAGTGTCGGACAAATTTGCTGGTAAAGAAGAAAGAAGAAATAAATAAATAAATAAATAAATAAATAAATAAAGAATTTCAGGAAAAACAAAAGTGTTTGTTGACACACACACTTTAAATAAACGAGTCCTCGCTCATTCATGCCAAACAGTAGGCAATTGGTCACGCACTGGCATTTACGTCTAAAATACATCACTCAGTATTTGTAAACCATAGGGAAGTAACTTTACACAGTCTGCTAGATGTATGATAGCACAATTTATAGTCCAAAAGTTAAATGATCTTGTGACTTTTTTTTGCTGTCTCTATGCGGCCAGCTTTTACTTATTGATACTGCACCATTGTATTAGTTCAATTATTTCTGCACCGGTGCTGCTCGGACGATCACAACTATCTGCGCCAAGATTATGAGCTGGCTTTGTTGAACTTTGTATGGACTCTACTTAATGTGTTTCTAGTCCTTCATTGATTTTGGTCAAACTTTCATTTTGTTTTTTAAGTTTGTACCCCTTTTCGCTGTATGCTGTAATGTATCTATTCGCTTCTGTGTGCATTTGGTGTAGCAGTCATCTCCACCCAAACTTCGCGTCTTCTTGTGATTACTTCTGTTTATTCATTCAATGGAAAAAATCCTTATTTGCTGACAAAATCCCAGTTAAACTGACTATACTTTATTGTTACAAACTGTCCGCTGGATATATGATAGCACAATTTATAGGTTTTAGTATTTCTGTGCACCCAATCTATACTTTTTGACGCTAAAGCGTTACAATTTTTGCTCCAGTGCCACTCAGACGTTCATAATTATCTGCACCAAGATTATGAGCTGGCATTGTTCAATTTTGTATGGACTGTGTTTAATGTGTTTCTATCCTTCCTTTATTTTGGTCAAACTTTCAAATTGTTTTTAAAATTTGTACTATTTTTCGTTCGTATATTTGCAACTACAATGCACTCATATGTCATGTACGCATGCCACTAAAAAAACATCATTAGTATATACAAGGACTTAATAATGTCTCACTGCCGTCTACCTTGTTATAGACAGGTTTGCTTTGTTGTTCTGTGTCCTGTATTTATGTGTGTGTTGTCCCTTGGGTGTATGCCATTAAAGGCAATGCCTACATCATCTTCCTTTGTACATCTGTCGAGTTTGTACCACTTTGATATCTCACTTTTGTACCACTTTGAGGAATGAATTTTTGCTGCTTCTTCTTGCATACCTACAGGCCACGCTCCTCGTAACTACATGTACATACTGTCTCATGAGTAATGTTGTATTGATATTTTACAGTCATATATCTTTTATCACAGTGTGTATGGACTGAGCTTATTTTTTAGCCTTCTTACTTGCCACTGTGAGATATTAGACAGGAGCGAGTGTATTTATGTCTGCTTGGTTACTTTTTGAACTTCATGCTTTTTGGAAAACATGCTGAAAAAATTGTTTACTATTCTCTTTGCATAGTTATTCTCAACCGTGTTACTGTGTTGGATATTTTTGTATTACAAAGATGTTGTACGGTACCTGGTTCTTTGCATGCATGAGTGGCGGATGGCGATCATTTTAGACGCCATAAACAGTAGTTATGGAGTGCTGTTTTGTTGCGTTTTTTTCTGATGTTTTTCTTCAATCTTTGTGCTCTTTTTTTAATTAGCAGGTGGTCTAGTTATATAAGTATTTTTTTGATTTTCATGCGCTGAAAAGTGTCGCTATGCACAAACAAACTGAAAGTCTGCTAGATTACCTTTGTTGTGTTATAGAAATGCTGCTGTTGTTGTTGGGTAACGTACCCCCCAACCCCAGGGCAGGGTTCTCACTTTCATAGATTTGACGTTCTGCCATCATAAATATTTGTAGTTTGCCCCAGGACAAACTGAGATGTGTTAAAACTTGTTTGGGTCACTTATACGACATTATAGGCTTACCAGAAATCTTTCTTCATGACACTCCTTATGACAGCAATCTTCAAATTCTGGGTTTTCACCCCATTATAAGACGAGATCAAACAACTGATGTTTGCTTATAAAACGACGTCAAGATCTGGTAAATGCAAATTCAGAAATATTGTGTGTGGACGTTCGTCTTCATAATAAATTTCTATTTGCAGTACTCTACAGACCTCCCAATTCCGGTGTTAAATTTTGGGATGATTTGCAGGGTTGTTATGACAAGTGGAGAAACACATGATAGAGATAAAAAAATTGTTATTGGAGACTTAAACGCAGATCCCAACACTAATCATGGGAAAAAATAATTGATTTTTTGTTATGTAAATTCTCTTACGGTTCATATCAATAAGCCAACTCGAATAACTGAAACAACTTCCTGGTGTCTTGATCAAATTATTATTTATATCCTAAATTATATTCAAAACATACATGTTACCGTTCCGGGTGCGAATAGTGACATCTGCACAGTTGGTGCTAATTTATTATTTAGACGCAAGAGGTCCCCGTGTTACAAAAGATGTGTATGGAATTATGATAGTACAAATTGTGACCTATTTAGAGACAAGTATAGACTGGAAAGCCGCCTTTGATTCGGACAATATCGATGTAATCAGTGACACATGGAACGAGAATTTTTGAAGTTGTGCTGAAGATAGTATTCCACACAAGCAGATTAGTATCAGGCCGGACAATGTACCTTTGTATACAAACTCTTTTTGTGATTTAAAACGCAAGATTTTTCGAATTCATAAAAAAGCAAAAAAGAGCCCAGACATGTGGTCTTATTTTCGACAGTTCAGAAATACATACATCGAATAATAAAAGAATGGCAGAGCAGCGCATTACCAGCGACTCGAAGATTCTGTAAATTCGGCAATACAAAAGAAAAAGAGTTGATGGCAGACTGTAAAATTCTTTTTGAATAAATACCAAGATTTCGATATCACGTCACTCTGCCATGGAAATCAAACAGTAACGGATAATGAAGCTAAGGCACAGCTTTCAAACGAGACTTTTGTATCCCGATCTACAGTGGATTATTCCAATTTTTCGCTTCCTCCTTTTGAGCAGACAAACTCCAATCTTTTACAAACTATCGCTCTTAATGAAATTGATGTGCAAAAAAATATTGGAAAGCCTTGACGTTAGCAAAGTCTGGCCCTGACGAAATAAGCGCACGTTTGTTGACGGCAGGTGACCCAGTTATTCATAATCGCAAACTAAATTATTCAACTTCTCGTTGGAATGTCATAGATTTCCGTCTCAATGGAAAAAAGCAAACGTGGTGCCATTTTTTTTTCAATAGTTGTACTAACTCTTGTCACAGCTACAGACCTATTTCCTTTCTATTAAAACCAAAGTCTTTGAGAAAGTAGTCTTGAAACATGTTTTTACTTTTTTTCCGGGACAATGCTGTTTTGTCCGAATATCAGTCATGTAGAATTCATTCCTGGGGATAGTACGGTTAATCAACTAATTTACTTGTACCATCATGTACTTCTGCGAGACTGTGGACCTACACAAGGAAGTTAAATTGTATTCTGTGACATTATCAAGGCCTTTCATCGTGTCTACCACCCAGGCTTAATGTTTAAATTAGGTTATGCAGCTCGTTTGCCGACTATCAGTTATAATGTGAGATCTGGATACAATTTGTCTTTAATTCGGGCGCGAACTAAATTATTCAATGCATCTTTTTTCCCTTCAGCTGGTCGTCTCTGGAACGATCTGCCAGCTGCCACTCGTAATGCCGAGTTTCTAGACCAATTAAAAATTGAATTAAATCAAAATAAGCCTAAAGTTAGTCCACCATTTTACATTGGATCCAGAAAAGTGGCGTTTACGTATAAAGTGTACTATGCTCAAAGCAGATTTATTTAAAAATGGTCCTGCGGACTCCCCCAGGTGTTTATGTGGTGCTGCAAATGATGTTTTTCATTACTTTTTCGAATGTGCAAATTTTATAGTGGAGAACGGGATAGATTGTAAAATAGCGTAAATTCATATTGGCTCCATTCAAGGTGCAAACTTTTTCATTTGGATATGAAAATTGTACTTTTCACGAAAACGCAAACATTTTTTTTTACGCTGTACAATCGTACATCGAAATCCACACGCAGGCCTGGAGCTGTTAGGTAAATTTTACAAATATTGGTAATTATGGGTGGTGAAGTAGTGCTTGTTTATGATGGCATACCCCATTATCTTTCCCTGTCTGTGACGTCTTGTCCTGTCAACGGTTCTTACTGCCGTTCTATCTATCTGCGTGCTAGTGGTGTCATTCTGATAGAAGCGTTTTATTGTTGTACCTTGTCTCCACTTCTCTGTCTCTTTGTTTTGCGAAAGGGATTTATATATTCTTTCCCTATCGTTTTTGTTTCTGTTTTTTGAAACCAACTTTATGAAATATAATAAAAGCAATCATGTGATGTGTTTTTGTTGATCTCGCGATCAGTCAGTTCAGTTTTACAAATGAGGCCGGGTGGTAAATTAATTTCTTTGGAGTGGGTTGTAGATGCGCAGTACCTGAAGTCATAAAATTACCCGTCATAAACTGATAGACTTTTCATATCGGAGTGCAGGACATGCATTTGACACGAAATTTGAATTGAATCACTAGGTCACGAAAAAAACAGATATGAAGGCTATCGAGTGATATCTTCCAACAAAAAAAAATACTCAGTACAGAAAAATATACATACATATAACTTCTCGCTCTTTTTGTTTTAGATTGTTACCACTTATATAAAAACTCGCCAGTACTTTCGGACCTGTATCCACTTTCGGGGCAACCTTCTCCATTGAGCTTTGTCTTTCACGCAGTGGGGCGCCTGGCACTCAGCCAATTGCTGACCCTTATCTTATTGTCTCAGGGCGACTTCTACGTCTGATACAAGATACTATTTCTGGGGCCTACAACTGGTCACTGTTTGTCGTTGTATTTACATTTTTAGGTAATGCCCACTCTGGAAAAGTCCACTATAGGCCCTATATTGTACATTACATTCATTCGACAAATTAACCTTCCCTTAACACTAATCACACATATATTCTGGACGCTACCTCTTCAAAATATCCAATCGACATGGCTGCCAGTGTGAAAATTGTGAGTTCCGCACCCAAGGCCAATGGTTTGTTAATGAGTATTGGGACGATCTTGCCGAGTGGGGGGTGGGAAGAGGGTTAAAATATATGAAACCAAAAATATATATTTTGCAATTATTACAGAGTATCAATAATGATATGTATGCTGTGGCCGCGATTCACTTTGATATCCAAATCAAGTGTACTTTTGTGAGACTGTCCCGCAATCAATTCATGAATTGCGCAATGTTCAAAATGGCGCTCGAGCGTGCCGTGTCGCATTTGGATTTGACACAACCGAGCGGGCAGATTAAAGTTAAGATAGTAAGTCATGTTTTACAAGTAGTTTAACGACAGTTTGCCCTGGTAACTCGGAAAACGGACACCTGGAACCGTGCTGAAAACACGTGGCCACGATTTGCTGTGATTTTCCTTTCCCACAATGGATTGCGCCATGTTTAAATGGGCGCTCAATGTGCGTGCAACAGTGCATTATGAATATGCCTTGGTGTTGCATTTGGATATATAACTAACGATGATAACTGCTTCAGACACAACCAAGCGGGCACATTAAAGTTTCGATTGTAACTCATCTTTTAAAAATACGTTGATGACTGTTTGCTCTGGTAACTCGGAGAATGGACACCTGAAACCTAGCGATACTAGATACCGATACCGCACCCATCATGGCGCTATGCTTTTCCCCGGCCCAAGTTGACCGTCCAGACAAACTGAAATAAAATGCTGTGTTTGAGTTGACTTTACTGCAAAATAATGGCACACATTGGCCAGCTTTTCTGTATGAGCTTTGTCTTACAACTTGGTTACGGTTGATGTGAACGTCCGTTTTTTTTTTCTTTACAGATGGTTGTTTGTGGGGTGATATTGCTGGTCCGTCGCGTGTTGCACCTGATCCAAGGTTGTCCAACTGGAGCATTGTGGCAAACTTTTGCATCACAGTTCTTGAAAAATGCGACAGAATTTGGCCAGGTCGGTAATTGCAGGTACTACTGTACCATGATTACACTTATTCCCATGCAGAGTTTGCCAGGGTATGTCAAATAAACGTAAGAACATTTTCAAAAATAAGCTGAAATCATTCTTCATGCATGAGATGGGAGTACTGGAGAGGGACCACTGTATATATATTTATAGTTTAAGTATCTTAGTGTTATCAGGGACCTGGAATTTATATATATATATATATATATATATATATATATATATATATATATATATATATATATATATAGCAGGTCCCAAGAGTTATAAAAATTACGCCTATGGTGCTAACATTTATTTATATATTAATTTAATGAAAATTTAGATCAATCTTAATTCATGAAGGTCATGAATAATTAAAGCATTTCAGCCACAAACCTGTGGAAGGCAACTTAATATTTTTCCCGATTTCATACTTGCATTTCTGCTATTCTTTAAATGTTGTTGTCCACCATGGAAAGTAAATAACATGGGGATATTTTTTTTCAAATTCCTTTTTTATTAATTTTCATCAGATTTCTGTATAATATGAGAGAAAATAGCAACATCAGCACAATAAAATGTTGTGATTTCGTCAACCATGTGAACGCAAGATACTCGAAACTCCTCCAATAAACCATTTTGCATGCTCAAATTCAAAATGGGGGGGGGGGGGGCGGCAATGCCCCCAGACCCTCCCCCCCCCCCCAGCATGCCTTTGGCCGTGTAGGTCAGTCACATTTGGGCCACTGAAAAAATTTACGGACATTTTTGGGCCACTTAGGTCTCTGACTGAGATTGTAGCACTGGCCTGGGTCGACCAGTATTTATTAGTGAAGGGCGGCTTCAAGGTAATGTTTTTTGTTTATTTTTTGTTACATTAATTTTAGGGTTGGTCCTTTTTAGTAGGGTCTGTCAGGTTACTAGAACCACAGATTTATTTTTGTTAGGCCTTGGGTAACTTGGACATTTGTTGAAACATGTTGAAAATGTATGTTCTTTCCCCTTTTACACATTACCTCTTTTGACGGCAGTTGAATATGTTACCTGGGCACAGCTGGAGGCACTTGTTTCATTAGAAACGGCACAAGGTAACCTTAGGTGCCTCCTTGGTTATCATAGTGCTTTCACTGCACCATCCTTCTCAAACAACCCATTAACTTTTAGTTTTAAATAAACAACATTTGTTCTTGTTGGAACATTCTTACCTGAAATGTTAATGGCTGGATTTCGAAAATAGTTCATGTGGACATATATTTCTCCCAGTTGTTCTTCTAGATCCGATGTTATCTGGCAAATAAAACGGTCGCAACAGAGAATTAGTATAAGGAAGCATTGGGACCATACTCAGCGATTATACATATCTACACTACACTGAGAAAATTCGGGACTTAAGAGGAGGACTCTGACAGTCCTGTGTTCAGCTGACCTAGATACTTTCAAATATTTCCTGGAGCAGGGATTAGTGAGGCCTTTAAAGTCTTTTCAGATAATAGGATGCTTGACCTTCTGACTTAGTTTCTGTAAATGACATATACTTGTGTGTGTGGATTCACGAATCAAACTTCAAACAGTAAAACAGAAATGATATAAAATAATAGCCAACAAATGTAAAGTGGCTGTGTACAGATAATTGACTTTATGACCCAGTTTTACAAAGTAGTGTATGTATTTTGATCCTAATATATGTGCGTGAGGTTTTGTGACACAATGTCAAAGTACAAATAAGTCAGTCAAATTATAAATTTTTGTGTCCGTAACACTGATTTGATCTTTCTATGTCACTTCAAGTCAAAAGTGACAACACCAAATGAAATCCCACTGATAATTGTCTATGTAAAAACAACAGCACCTATGTGTCTGAGGAGCATCAATTCTTGGATATAAGTCACAATTACTGCTGTACATTGAAGCAATAGCCTCCAGTAAAGTTCAGTGAAGAAACAACGCAAATAATTGAAATTTTGTTCTAATTATAACAAAGTGCACTAAACTATGCACAACGACTAAATTGGGGTGGTGCTTTTTGAGGAGATCTGAACTTTCTGTAGTGACGAATCCGGCTAACACTTTTTGAGAAGTAAGAAATGTAATTTATACTAGAATCCCCATTGCCTATGCTTATTCATTTGAAGTAAAATTTTCGAAAATTTATGAAAAAAAAAAATGACAACGACACCATTTAGAGACCAAACATGGTAGACACTTCCATCAGGGACAATTTCACAAAACGTGATGCAAACGATGTTGCTATACGCTAGGATTGTACGCATTTACAGACAAGTATCCTGCATAAAAAACCCCAAACTGTGAAACACCAGAAATCAATGGAAACACCATCTAATGAACAGCTTAAAAATTAGGGTCCCGAGAAGTATTTGTGTGTGATTTCGAAGCAAATGGGCGTGACATCTCAGAGAGGATTTTTCCCCAACTGATGAAAAATTAAAATTAAAATTCAAAATATATCGCATTGCCACCCACTGAATAAACATGGAAATGATAATCCTAGGTACGTGTTCACCAATTTTGAAAAGATCTGGCCAATGGTTTTTAGCAGAAGGGGGAAAGGATGAAGTGTGAACAAACAATTGACGACACGATGGACAAAATGCAATCGCAAAAGCTTGGCATACTTCCCAAGATACAGATAAAACGGTAGTATATCGCAAATATTTTATCCGTATTAAAATCACTTCATTTTCTTAGTTAAGATGCGAGTTTTCTTTGTTTTCAGTGACAGCACGATGTGTATTGTAGATGGCACCACTGGTAGCTTAGACTTGGATGTAGGCTGTGTGCATGTGGAGCCACGCTGCAGGTAAATAAAGTCAGCATCACCTACTATGAATAGATTTGAGTCTTTGAATACAGCTGGGCCCTTTTACCCTTTTGTTGTGCCAGATTGAAATCTTTGACTCCAACAGGGCCCCCCTTTCAAATTTTGTGTAAAAGCAAAGAGTACTTGCCATGGTATTAACAACAGGACTGGCATTCTTTTTAAAATTGTATCTGTGTGTAAACACAGACACACTGTTTCTTCAATATTCTTTATTTATTTCCTTCATTCCGTCATTCAGGTTTCCAGATTTTTTTCTGTAATCTTGGGAGCTAGAATCTCTACATCTGATATGGTGATGGTTTTCACTAAACTTTCTTTCTCTGTCTCTTTGTTTCTCTCCTCTTTCTTTATTTCCAGTGTCTGGGGCTTTCTCTCTCATCATCAAAGCTAGAACATCCACATTCGGTATTGATATAGCCATATCAGTGAGCTTTATCTGATATTTATATTCATAAGTGTAAACATAGCTATCTTTACGTTGTTTCTTTCCTTCTTTTTGTCTGCCTCTATGATAGGCAAGAAATGCCACTCAAATTACAATTGGCGGTCATTTTAATCTGTAAAGCTACTGTAGATGTTTAGAAACATTTTGGGTTTGTAAAGACAGACAGGTGTGCAGTAAAGCAAATTTTCTTTTCTAGTTTTATATATTTGTATGTGCTCCGTGTTACGTTCTATTCTCATTATTTATAGAAAACAAATAGCAAAGCATGCTAAAAAAGGGACATGTCAGTAATGTGAGGTCACAATTTGCGACTCTTATTGCACTGAGAATGAACATTGTAGCTGTATAATGTATATACTACTACTTATATTCCAATTTGACACGCATAGTTTTGCAGTATTGGTTATACTACTGATTTCAAGTTAATACGCTGAAAATTACAATCGAATGTGCTGTAAATTGATGTTCATTGGCCGATTTTAGCAGGCTCCCAAATGTTCTGATTCAGTTTGCCCACAATAGTATCCAACTTTGAATAAGTCAAAGTTCATTTCCAATGTACCTTATGTCAACTTTTGGTCTTTATTTCATTAAGGGTGGTTGTGGGGTTTGATTCAAGACGTTAATAAAAAACATATCTGTCCACCCCCCTTCCCTCCCCGCCAAGAAATCAAACGCTGAACACTGAATATTGAACTTGCAACGGTGTCATTTACTGGTCAACGTATTTCTGGAATTCATGGAAACTGATGCAGATGTATCTTATTTTTTTCCCGGTTTGGAAAATTATGAATCGAACACTTATTTTCGCGTAATTTGCGCGCTGGCGCCCAGAAGTTAAGTATTCTAATTATGTCATTATGTTTCAGCCAATTGCCATTCAAAATATCAATTTGAAAGTTAAATAGTATTATATATGCAATCGAGTCTTAACACACGATCATTCATCGTTGACCAGTTGACATGGAAAGAGCGAACATGTGCCTCCATTGGAGCCTACAAGACTGCTACTGGTGCCTAGTATAAAAAACGATCCTCGTCATGGCTCTGAATACAACGCCAATACGAGAAATCTGGCTTGTGTTCAAGTTTGCCTCGTGAATGTTAGCTTTGTCCTTACCTTAATGTCTCTGGTACATTCACACGCGAAAGAAGGCGACCTTAATGAAAAAAATATTTCATTAACCTCGTCCAGCACATCGAAGTCGAATATACTCTCCCGTCTGTAAAGGCAAGAGTATTTGTATTAATGTATTTTCCTCATGATGTGTCGGTTATTTCCACGTATACTAATAATGGAACGATACACCAAAACATGTGCTGGTGTAGTGTTGTTGTTTTATTTATCACATAAATTGCATCATTAAAATTTATGTTAAATATTTTGGCTGTTCATACAACAACGCTGACAGACGGTATTATAACAACTGCACTTATCACCTTGGTTATGTATTTGTCCCTACGTAAATGAAGGTAATACTGCTAGATGGAAACACTGAAGCAACAATTTAAATTAATCCCTTGTGTTTGCTTCTTCGAAACAAGATACTGACGCGAGACATATCAAAGTGTCTTGTAATAAAGATTGGCCACATGACAGTGGCACGTCATCAAGAGTGGCTACGTTACAGTGGCACGTCATCAAGAGTGGCCACATTACTGTGGCACGTCATCAAGAGCCGCTCTTGCGATGCAAAACGTCATTTTTTGGCAAAAGGTACTGGAGGGAATACTCTGCTCTCTGATGAATGTCACGTGTTATGCTAAATCGTAATTCGACCCTGTTTTTTTTGGAATATTTTGAAATTATTCAGCACTTATTCACATTTAAACTACATGATTTTTTTCATTTTTTTCTTAATTAAACGATTTTTTAATTGGACGTATGACTGATCCACGTGTCGTGAAGATACTGTGTGTTGTGACAAACACCTGGCCTTGACGATAGCAACTGGGTTTCCTTTGGGGAACTGAATTTCTCCTTGTAACTGTGGCCCAATGCGTTCCAGTAATGAGTATATCTGTTCCTGGCCGCTTGCGTCCACAATGCTGTGTTCTCCCACTATATTGAGGTTGTCATTGGGGTGGTCTGAAAGCACAGGAATAGAGTGTTTTTTGTTTGTGAGCATTTGAACATTATGCTTGCCTACAAACCACCCCCTGACTCGCTATTGCATTCACTGACGTGGGCGCTCGTCGGGAGAGCACACCAGAAACATAGAGCGATCCGGTGGGTGGGGTGGGGGAGGGGGTCGTCCTGTGGAGGCAAACATTATGCAACTGTTGCTGGTCATATCGCGAAATATGTGTACATGCAGATACAGAATCTGCTCAAACACCGCATCAATGAGATGCAGGGTAACGTTAAATGCCATAAATGCCATGACATTTAACGTTACCCCGCATCTCATTGATGTACAAGTATGTAGGGCATGCTGTACAGACTCGTATATCGTATATGATACTGACAATTATGTCAGCCTGCACCTATATCAAAAGAATAAACCAGCAATTGAAGAATAAAAAATCACAATGAAAACGAAACCATATGGTCCTCGTGCTCCGTGTTCAAGCACGGCAATATATGTTGCTTGTTAAGCCAAGGCTTCTAGACAATTGATTTTTTTAAAATCGATCATAGCAAAAAACTGAAAAAAGATAACAAAGTGACTCGTAAGCGGACACTTTTCAGCGGAGATGGTTAGTGCCAATGAAAAGGTTGACCAGCTGAATATTGCAGCACGTATTAAGAAAAGCATATTTTTTTACAAAGATTAATGCAGTCTGAGGGATTAAAATTGCCGTCAAGTGATTATTATGGGACACTTTGCAGTGGTAATGATTAATGCCAATGTAAGGATTAATTTGCTGAAATATGACGGTACGAATTATAGGAAAACAATTTAAATAAAACGGCCATCAACGCAGTCATATGAACTTAAGTTGCGATGCAGCTATCGTCAATATTAAAGTTTAACGCATACTATCTCTCGTTGCAAAGTGTATTAAGAAAAAAAATAAACAAAGAAACTTAAAAAAAAACAAACAAACAAGAAAACAAGAGGCCCATGGGCCTAATGCTCTGCTGGCATCGTGGCTATTTTGCACTGTTCATTTCAAAGTTGTGAGTTCTCAAATGGCTTCTGAACATATAAAACTTATGTACATTTAATGTAAAAAAATTTCACCAAATAGGCACTTCGCTCCACATGTAATCATAGCTTATTTGTGCAACTCCTGTGATGAATATTGATGCATTGCCAAAACAACAAGCAGTGTGTCCTTAACTTTATGTCCTCAGTAACGTTGGGATAGAAGATCAAGGACACCCAGTTTATTTAATACAAGAGGCCCATAGGCCTGCCTAGTGCTGTGCTGACATTGCCATTAAAGTCCAAGCTACACCGTGACATTGCAAAATCACCTCTTTCAACTTTACAGGCATGGTGAACTCACAAAAATAAGTCAAGGTCACTTATATACAATTCTAGCTTTGGACATTGTCTATATTTACTATAAATTTATCAAGTCTAATCCAATTACTTTTCAAGATATGGAATTTAAAATCTTCGAACACATTTTAGATCATAATGTCCATCAAATTATAGGTGGCGCCACTAGTATCATTAGCAACTTAGACTTTGACCTCTCCCACAATCCCACCGAATTTGGTGAAGATCTGCCACAAATTAAAGATGCTAGAGTGTTCACAAGATTTTCATGATTTTTGACCCCTATATTGCATAGTATTGTACGTGGCGCATCAATATCGAAAAGAACCTAGATTTTATACACCATATAAGTCCTGGAAGTTATATTGGGCTAACTTGAAAACTGTGGACAGTTTTGCGGTCCCAAGGTTATCACATTTTGACCTGTATATTACATAATACTATTGGTGGAGCCACCAACATTGATGTCGACAAAGATTTTTATGCACTTGATAACTCCTAAACGTTACATGGGCTTATCTCAAGAATTGTGGGGTGCAGAGCGTTCACTAGATGACCCCTATATTCAAACTGGCCATTTGACTTTGACCTTTACCTCGGATTGAAACATTGTCATGTTCAAAATATGCGCCCAACACCCAGATTTCCGTATATAGTCTCTTTGTTCAAATCTGGTAATAACTTTTCGAGTTATTGACGAAAAACAATAAACTCGGACAAGCCCCAAACTCCATAATTACTGGGTCACAGTGACCAAAAAAGCAGGTCACCATGTACAGTTTTATGTATTATGTAATCAAGTGCAATTTTGATCCGGAGGCTCAATTCTTTTTGCCATTGATGTACAAGCTACACCCGGCCATTACAAAAATCCCCTTTTCAACTTCAAGTTGAAAAGGGGATTTTTTCAAGTCTTGACAGGCATGGTGACCTCACAAAAATTGGTCAAGGTCACTGATATTATATACTGTTCTACCTTTGGCCATGGTCTATATATCATATAAATTTGGCAAGTCCAATCGAATTACTTTTCCATATATGGAACTTTACATCTTAAAATACATTTTGGCTCATAATTTCCGTCAAATTATAGATGGCGCCACCAGTATCATCAGAAACTTAGACTTTGACCTCCCCCACACAATCCCACAAAATTTGAAGATCCGCCACAAGTTAAAGATGCTAGAGTGTTCACAAGATTTTCACATTTTGACCCCTATTTTATATATATATATATATATATATATATATATATATATATATATATATATATATATATATATACATACACATATATACATAATATGCGTCACCAATATCGAAAGGGGTTCAGATTTTCATACACCCTATAAGTCCTGAAATTTATATTGGGCTAACTTGAAAACTGTAGACGGAATAACGAGCAAAGTTTATGGATGGACGGACGGACGGACGGACAGACATGAGCGGTCGCATAAGCTCTGGGACCGTTGGTCAGCAGAGCTAAAAAAGAGAAAGGGAAAGACAGGCTGTGTATTTGTGATTCTTCAAAATGGTACTATGTATATGAGACGTTTAAACATATTTATCAGTGTTAAAGGATTACTCAGTTTGTACAGCTATACGATATGGTATTTTTCATATATGAAGAGACATTTACCTTCATTTGCGGTAAAGATTTCTTGACCGCCACCGTCACGGAAAGACAAGTTGGAGCTCTTCCACAGGCACATATCTGATGGAGTAAAAGGCACAATAAAACAAACCACTTTTTGACGGAAATACATCAAAAGCTATCTTTTTCTCTACCTTCCTCCATCCCCTTTTTTGAAATTTGCACCTAACTAGCTGCATAGATCGGAAAGTCATCATCAAAGTTAAAAAGCACACCAGTTAAAAAGCGATCCAAAGATTTCAAATATGATTAAAAAATGAACTTTTTGAGCTTACTGTCAAATGCTCTGACAGAATGTTGGAAATAAGAGGAGTATGCATGGGGAACAATAACTGTTCACATGTTTATTTATTTATTTTTTTTTTTTTTTCATTTTTGCAGCACACAGTCAGCTGATGCGTATCATTTACGAAAATCTTCCCAAAACTTATGTCTGATAGTAGGCTGCTTTTCAACCACATAGTCAAAGACTTGAATAAACCTGTAGACCGTTCTCTTCCTCAGCAGACTACTCTCCCCATTATCTCTACCACACAGGCGTAGCGGATAAAACATTGAGATTGGTTTGTTCAGCAGGCATGTAAAGCGTTATTTGGACATATGCACAATGTATCAACCCCTCATTGGGTACCAGGTACTACATATCACTTCAGGTGTGTTTCCCGTGCTTCATATATCAATTGAAGGTTTTAATCTATGTTATTTATTTGCGTCTCACTTTCAAATAGTATACTTTCAAATAGTACAGCTGTGCGCTTCACAACTTTATTTAACTCATTTCTATTCGATCATGGGAACAAAATACTGGGTTATTGTTTTTCCTTTGGACCTTGTGCAGCACAACACAGGTAGCCAAGAAATATGCAACATGATAGGCTGATTGTGACTGAAACATTTCAAATACAGCGGTACCCGCTGTATGCAACCACTGCCGTGAGCAGCCGCATTGCTTTTTTGTGGTCACTAGGCCCGGACATAAGAGTCAATTGTTTTGTAAAATTCACCTGTGGTGACAGGTCCCCTACTGTATGTGGCCACTTTTTCTTGGAAAAGGGGTAGCCATATACAGCAGGTACCACTGTAGCGTCAAAGATAACGCGTCAGAACACAGTTTGATTTAAATATATGTCACTTTAGATGCCGGTCTATTGGAGAAAGGGCAAAACCTACATTACATTAGCCACTCTCGCAACCTGTTTATAGTAATGCAATGTACCACATAGATGCAACATTGCATACATGTATATATGTATGTATACATACACACACACACACACATATATAATATATATATTTATATATATATATATATGTATATATATATATATATATATATATATATATATATATATATATATACATATATATATATATAAATATATATATTATATATGTGTGTGTGTGTGTATATATATATATATATGGCTCTTGTTTTGTCGGACCCATCGCGCTAGCATGACTATTTGAGGCAGTTTGATGTTTCTTTCAGTTTTACTCGAGTACTATTTTGGCACGGAGTATCACCTGTCTATAAAACCTGATGCACACTACAAACATCCGTGATGAGCGGGCTGGAGCAGTGAGACTTGCTTTGCGTGACAACTGGAGCATGCCAATTGATCCATCCTGTATATGTACTAAAAGAAACGTCAACTTTCCGTGCTTTGAGTGGAGGGGAAAACTACTTTGGGTTACTCCAGGGTGAGAAGGGTTAAGCGGAAAATAACCTTCAGTTAAGGGCTTTCAGGGTTTATATCAGCCAACAAATTGGAGACCAGGATTGCTTGCAGGTTGCATGTTTTCCATATTTTAAAATGCCTGGATGTTTGATAGATTTCGAGGCTCTGTGGTAACAGGTCACTAATATCACTGTATGATTACAACTTGTACGGTCAGATGTATGGATACTGTATGTGGACGCCTAGTTTTCGTTTGTTTTCAAAATATTTAATCTTGAACCAGTTTAAGTTAGCTGCATGCTTGACTGCCTGTTCCTTTGAAATTGCACTGGTTTCTTTGGTACCGTTCTTTTGCGGTGAAATACAATTCATTTTTGTCATGCAGCTGTTACTTTTCCTACCCACCCCAGCTCCCACCCACACATACGAATGCTGCTCAGCGCGTAACCGGATACCTGTATGAGAGACTGAGAATAGTTCAGTCGCGATGGCGATGGCGGGAAAAGGTGCTTTATTGACAGGCATAATAACATTTGGCGGTAGCGTTTACCCGCGTTTGTAATATTACTTTCATTGTAGCCCATGGAGGTGTAGTGTAAATACGCATGTCCTAGAAATGCAGGCTTCATTGTGTGCGGACAAAAATTGCTTCCGATTATGCCTGTGGGTCACAATTTAGTGATGCACCAGCACGCTCATTTAGCATATTTCACGTTGTCCTGCGGTGCAAACCACAATTTCAAGTCAACATGCGTGTATAAATAAGACCATGCGATTTGTACCTTCTCTCTTTTTGGACTCTTCTCCGCGCTGGTATGTATAGCAGAAAGCAAAGCAAGAGTTCCTTTGTTCATAGTACATACACAAGTCCTGTATCAATTCTGTCGCTTACAATTGTGCTACTGATAATATGCTGAGTAAATATATGAGAAGTGACCAAAACTTACGTCTGTTTGCTTCCACCTGCACGTTGTAACGATTATGGCTGGCCAGCTGTTGTAAGCCATTGGGCAGACGGTCTTGAGGGTCGCCATCACAGCAGAGCAAGGATGCCTTCGGTTGATCATCCACGATGAAGGTCGATACAGCTTGAGGGTCGCTCATATTGTCACCGCTCCTCTCTGTGTTGTGAATAGTGACTGAAAAGGGACGACTCCCTCACACACATACAGATCGCTGCGCCAGTTAACAGGGTAGGCCTTGCATTACCTGCAGACCCCGCGTCACCATGTCATGGTATTTATGCGCGAAATACGGAACGCCAGGCAGCAAAGCCCATTCACCAGCTGGCATTACGTTCGTTGGCTTAGCTGCCAGTTGCCAATGCCCCAAAGGGAGCATCAGTTTTCATTATTTTTTGTATATCCTAATTTTATAATTACCATGTACTCAATATCTGACAGTTAATCAACATTAGCTGCCAAAGTTCACCTGATATACCACAGTTGATGTTTATACCACAACTATAGGCAGCATTCATATACTTTGGGGGGGGGGGGGGGAGAGCTGCCCCTAAGGCATACGTATCATACGTGTTGTAATGTACTGTGTTGTATTGTACTGTTGTGGTATAGTGTATTGTATAGTGTATTGAGTTACAGATTACCATTTATTGTATCAATGGTGCAGTAATAAAGTCATTCATTCATTCATTCATTCATTCATATTTTACTGCAGACCTGCTCTTTCCGTATGTATCTAGCAACAGAACCATATCTCCACCAAGATGAGAACACTTGCAACGAGGTTACTATTATATATTAAAGATGAGCGGCCATGCAGTTAAGGCAGGAAATTAATATATGCCTCGCATTATGCCGGGCAATTATGTTACTTACAGACCTAGAAATAACATTTTTTCTGGCAAACAATTGATTTTTTAATATTTTATCATCCAGTATGTTTTGAAACAAAGTGAAAATTTTATCTCAAGCTTTTTGATCTCTCAGATTGCAAATTTGATAAGAGAAACACATTTCCCTTGCTAAACACATGAATCTGCCCTCCTTCCTGTGAATTATTATTGAAATTATTTCAAGTTATTTTCATTCGCTTTGATAAATCAATATAACCTGTAACAATATGTTAAGAATATACGATCAAACCTCTTGTTACATAGATACGAAGTATTATGTGCAAGTTAAATACTTATACTTTCGTGGTCAAATCATCTGCCTTTAATAAATATTCTTTATTTCCAAAATAGTAGTAATACCCCGCTTGTCCCCACCCGTATCTCGCCATATCCCGCCAAGCGAGACCAGGCAATCAGGTATGCAGTTGTGGCGGGAAATTAATATTCATATCTCCTATTAAAAAACATGGGACCTTTAGGATCAACGGTTTGAAGAGCGATAAGTGGTCAAAAATGAAGGTCTTTCCCGCGGAGCGTACCCGTAGTACAAAGTAATGAAAGTACCATCACCCCCCCCCCCCCTTTCCGGGTTAAGATTGTTCTGCAACCCTATCATGATGGACCATTTGCTGGACAGGGAGTATTCACGACAGCCTGGATAGGGTCAAAAGTCATTATCATTTCCCATTTTGAGCTCAGACCGCCAACGATTATGTCAAATCATGTGCGCGCTTGTAAAAGCTGGAAAGTGCCAACTGTACGCACTAGTTCAAACGATAGTTGTTGCTTTTCCGTTAGAATCTGCAAACTGTGAAGAGTGGCAGCATTGTATTTGTGTCTTTTTGTCCAGAACCACTTCCTAATAGTCATTACCCTATTCCGCCGTCCGAACTCTTTACTCTCCATAAGCTAACCTGTCCCTGTCTAACCTATATACATATGGAAGTACTATTGTCCATATTGCACACGTTCCTCTGTAAAATTTTGACATAGGCTGTATCAGCCCAAATAAATTTAGGGTCTTCAGCGGGTAACTACT
Source organism: Hermodice carunculata (assembly GCA_964020975.1). Taxonomy (NCBI): domain Eukaryota; kingdom Metazoa; phylum Annelida; class Polychaeta; order Eunicida; family Amphinomidae; genus Hermodice; species Hermodice carunculata. The sequence goes on from OZ026629.1 coordinate 68,575,438, forward strand.
CAGAACATGTTTCGGAGCCTATTACCTGTACATGTCTCTCTGAGTTGCGGCTCCTTGTCTAAGCTAAATATTCAGCAAAGACAACCCATATAATAATGAATAAATATGAACGTGACAAATGATGAATTAGCTAAATAACGTGAAGTTTTGCTTATAAATGCAGAGCTTCATTATGAAAGAAGAATAACTGTCAAACAAACCATGATTGCTAAATTTACATAGTACAGGTTCAGATAAGAACAATTTGACTTACCCCTGAACCAATATGTACCCTTTCTAGCTGGACAGCTTATCCTAGTTAAACCACCCGTCAGTGTATAACTGAAGTGGAAACAAGCTGGGGCATTATATTCAGTCCCAGTGATTGTAAATTAAACAGTTGCCGCTAGACCACCTGTACAAACCAAGGGAAATCCTAACAAGGACTGGAACAATGGACATCCAGCACCAGAAAGGTAAAACAAACTGCATGATGACACCTACTCCTCATGATTTGCATGGTCCTATATCACCTGTAGCCCCCAAACTGGACACAATTTTTTTCCAATATTCCTGAAGACATGCACGCATTAGTGAAACAGCAAATTAAAGAAAAAAAACTGCATGTGAATAGAAAACACGTGAAGTCCAACGCAACCAAAGCTACAGATAAAATGGTGGTACGTGTTTGCTCGAAGAACAATCCTTCGAAGGTCAATGTCGGGGATTATGTAAATCATTAAAGAGAATCGTCTAAGATTGGTCACAAGCTTAAAAACCAAAATGATGCTCCTTACGTGATCGATTCTATCGAGTCCCTCACAATGAAGTTTTGTCAAATCCCGTTACTGGCAATTAACTGGATAGACAGGGTTGTTGTTCCTTTAGATCGACTCCAGTTTGCATGTGTAAAGCGATCAAATCCTGTGCCCTATTTACTGGACACAGTAGTGGCTACTAAAATTAGCCAACTTGGTGATGCTGCGGGTCCAGCTACAGAAAAGTTCGACACAGGTCAAAAGTCCCTGATAGGAGCAGATAGTGGTAAAGCCAGTGAAACCCGACCGTAAGGAGGTCAACGATGGGGGGAGAGGGGAAGGGAAGAATATTTCCCCAAATTTTTGGTGGGGTGTGCGGCTCGACCTTTCAAAAACCCAGCCTTTGTTAGGACACTTCTTCACAAAAATGATACATTTTTTATTGGAATTTTTAACAGTCTGATTAACGAGCATCACAGTTAAAGTCTGCAGGTCAATGTGATTATGAAGTAACCGGCCATGTGCGCGAGAACGCATGTGTATGTTGTGCGCATGGTCAAACAAACATGGATGCCGTACATAGCTTTTCATGCAGTGGATGGCTGAAATTACCATAAATCTAAGAAAGATATGTGTGAAAAATGATGCATTTTTATTGAGAATATATATGGAAAATATATGCGATGCAGTACCAAAATTTGTGAATAGGCTGAAGTGGAATTTTGGCACTGTATCTTTGACCAAAAAAAAAAAAAAAAAATGAAACTGTAAGTAGTATCATTGAGTGCGGAGGTTGTAATCCATCAAACTGAAACAATGCCAGACTGGTACAGTCTGGCAAAAATGGTCCCAAATTGGCGTGAAAAGTGCGCCAGGGAGAAAAGTTTGACCTTAGTTTGGGAAATTTTCCCGAATTTGGGGCCATAAAAGAGAAAAATGACCCTTTTAAAGCAATTTTTGGTAAAATATTGGACCGTTGTTAGGAAAATGTCGCTGAAAAGAGGGGGCTTCAGAGCGGTACATAGGCTACCCGCTATTGCCACAAACGGGTGTACTAATTCAAAAATGATGAAAATGTTGAACCATCCCTTAATATTCACGTATGAGTAAAAGAGTAGTAAAACTCTTCGGACTTCTGTGGCAACACGATGTGGACATAATTTTCCGAACAGTGTAGTAAACTACTGAGTCTGATGCACATTCAGTACTTGCTTTATAAGACAAAACATTGATCTATTGCTGTTAGGACTACAGAGGAATATCAGTTCTGTATGATATATATTAAGTAGTACCTGATCATATCAACAAATATCATATAAACAAACAAAACAAACAAACAAACAAGTAAACAAACAAACAAACAAACAAACAAACAAACAAACAAATAAACAAATAAATAAATAAATAAATAAATAAATAAATAAATAAATAAATAAATAAATAAATAAATAATAAAACTCGAAATTTCCACTTTTAAATCTCGAATTTTCTGACATTTTTGCGCGAAATTGCGACTTCTAAAAGTCAAAATTTCTACCTCATTCTTGAAATTTCTACTTTATAAAGCTTAAATTTCGATTTTCAAAAGTTTTTTTCTCGAAATTTCGAGTTTTTTAAAGTCGAAATTTCCACTTTTTTAGCTGACATTTTACTTGTAAAAAGTCGATATTTTCTCTTTTCAAGGCGACATTTCGGCTTTAAAAATTGAAATTTCGATTTTTTAAGCTGAAATTTTGACTTTTTCAGTCGATATTTCGATTTTTTAAGCCGACACTTCGTCTCATGGAAATTTCGACTTTTTTCTCAAAATTTCGTTTTTTCTCTCGAAATTTCGACTTTACTAAGCTGAAATTTTGACTTTAAAAAATTCGAAATTTTGACTCTTTTAACTCGATATTTAGGCTTTAAAAAGTCGAAATTTGGATTGTAAAAAAGTCGAAATTTCGAATTATATATTTTTTTTATCTTATTTTTATTTATTTATTTATTTTTTTTGGTGGTTCTTATAGGCTGCCGTAAATTTTAGCGATATGTAATAAATTGCTCAAGGAACTAGTTTTGTTTTTGTATTATGGAAGGGCTCTGTTACGCAAAAATTGGATTCAAGAAGGTTTAAGTGTGAAATACTGATTTTGATTGCTCAAGAGAAGGGTATGTTAAGGAGTGTGTGTCGGGGGTTACAACAAAAAGGGAGACAGGCCCAAGCACCTATCACTATAAGACTCCCTCGGAAAACTATTCATCTGAGTGGGACGTATACAAATTGTGGTCAAGAACACCGCCCCCCCTTTGTTTGTTTTCTTTTCTTTTTCTTTATTTTTTCTTTTTGTTTTGTTTTGTTTTTTGTTTTTGTTTGTTTGTTTGTTTGGTTTGTTTTGTTTTTGTTTTTTGTTTTTGTTTTTGTTTGTTTGTTTGTTTGTTTTGTTTTGTTTTGTTTTGTTTTCTCTGTATGTTTGTAAGTGGACAAACTAATCAATAAAACGATGGAACTGATTATTTTGAACTTTTCTCTGGAATGTATCATGGATTTTGAGCTAATTTCCAACCCGACAGGTTATATATGCGACACACTTAACACCCAACTGCCAGTTCTCAACCAATTGCCAGTGCACCGGCTGTCAGTTGCCAATTGCCATTTCTTGCCCAGCGAACAGGGAGCAGATAGAACTGACAGCTGGCCGAGAACTGATAACGGCAGTTGGGGGGGGGGGGGGAGAATAGAGGGTATTCATAGTTAACCACATATTCCTGCAGACCTGCTCTTGTCCTCTCAGTTGCCAGGCAACAGATCTATGCCTCCGCTATGATGAGTGCACTTTTACCAGTGATGTTACTGAACCATTTAGAAATAACATTTTTTTTCTGCCAAACAAATGAAATTTTCGAAATATATTTAGCACCTTGCATGTGTCAAAACTTAACTAACGACTTTTCTTAAACCTTTTTATTTCTCGATTAGTTGATTTTATCATAGAAGTTCATTTGGCCCCGCTTAATACACGAATCTGCCCTCATCCTGTCAAGTTCCCTGTGGCAACCTAGATGGTAGCACAGGATGTCAGTTAATATGAATGTCCCTTATATAAGAACTGGCAGCCGGTACAGACCGGACAATGGAAGATATCTCGGAGGTGATAGAAAGTACCGGCAGCAGGTCCACAACTAGCGGCTGAGGAGAACTAGGAGTTGGGAGAGAACTGGGGACCTGATACAGATAACTGAAAGCTTGAAACAGAATAGGAGTGAGAATTTAGGAAATTGACAGGGCCAAGCGGCCTACCAAATGAAAATTTTGAGATTCATGAAAAAAAAATGGATTTTTAGTGTCTTTAAAAAGCAATTTTAACCACAAATACAGGATTACAGCAACGTATGATCACGTGTAGTGTCGAAAAAGATACGTACAAGGCAAACCAAACTTTGAGAGACTGTCGTGTGTGGGATGGGGAAGGATCCCTTAGAACAGGTCGCCGGTTCAACAAACATGTATTCGATGTATGATCACTAAAACAAATATAGGGACAGAACAGTTGTCATCATTGGATTTGGCGGCCGTCAAATTGTTGACCAATAATGAAAGCAGTGACCAGGACATGAATATATGGACTACAGACTATATAAAATATATATCCGTGAAGATAGAGCACAAATTATTGATGAGTTATAGAAATAGGATATAATACAACGACAATATGTTACACAAAACATGCCTATAAAGAGAAACTACCAGCTGTATATTGCGTCACACATATCCACGTAGGAATGGCTGTCTACATGTGTCAATTTCATGCAGCCATTGTTGTACCATGTGCTTGAACTTGAATTTCCTATTAAGGCCTTTTATGTCTTGTCGCCGGTGTGGAAATAGGGACTCAAGTGAAAGTTCTAGACTGGCTTTAGTTTGCTACTTCACACGAACAAGAGTTGAGACTGATATTAGCCGAAGAGTTAACCCACTCTCCAACTGGATTTTATTTACAAGTTACTAAGTTCAGCTTCAACCCAGAGCCTCTGCCTCTGCGCTGGCCATCATCCCTAATGACCCTGTACTAGGTCTTAAGACCAGCCGACAGGGTGAGACTCTATATACTATATGTGAAATAGCAAATGTGAAGGGTATAAGCGTCATAAAGTGTAGAGGGGTCATCATAGATCAGACGTCGTAGCTGCCCCCAACCCCAGTCTAGGACTTCCAGTGTGCAAGGTGATTAATGGTTGATATAAAAATGATCCAAGAAGTTATCAATAACATAAAGCGCGAAAATCCCATCACAGGAACAACAGTGTTTTATATATATATATATATATATATATATATATATATATATATATATATATATATATATATATATATATATATATATATATATACATATATATATGTGTATATATATACATACATACATACATGTACAATATCAACACAGCAATAAGGGTATCTGCTCTCGAGAGAACTGGAAAGTCATTATGAAAGCTTATCAGGTTAAATGAATGTTCTAAAGTGTCCACAACACAAGGGAACTATTGTCTGCTGCCCACCACTTTTAACTGCTGGACAATGTGAATTAGATCTAAGTGAATTAGGTCTAAGTTGACTGTGACATCAGGGGGCAACATCGATTATTGTACTGAGCAAGCACTGCATGTCACAACCTGGATAGGTTTTTATAGTTCCCAGACAGAAAATGTGCATGACACCGGTTGACACACGACAGTGTTGTAAAAATTCCAAGACACCGAGTATGTGTAAATGGTTTGTAGCTCAAGCCACCGGTGAGAGAAGGGGAAACGCGTAAGGCTGTCTTTTGACAACCTAATATATTCCTTAGACGGTCAATATCATTGGTCACTTATAGATGTCTGCAAGTTGTAAATACATGTCCAATACAGTGCACACACCCCAAGGCAAACCTTCCCAGAGAGGAAGGGGCATTGAAGCAGATATGGACCTCTGAATGGACCAAACCAAGCAGAAGCCACAAACCACTCAGTGGCCCTTCTAACAAAAAGGGAACAAATGCTAAGTATGCATGAAACATATTTTGATAGTCACAAGGTAAGTATTAAAAATGTTTACATAGCACATTCAGTGACTGGCGATTTGAGCCAGCCCTATACTTGTGGCACGGCGCATGGCTGTTGACCCCACGATAACCTTTCATGTGGCCACTTACAGCATGAATATGCGCTTAAAAAAGTGAAATACAACCATTGCTAGCGCCTTAACACAAATGGTCTTGACCCCACAAGACCAATTGTTCATTAAGGTACTATTTAAATTTGTTGACACTCATATATTTTCGACATGCATCTGACTTCTATTGGCCTTTCAGTCTAATTTGACTGTCAGGAACCCCTTTTTGAGCATCCCAAGAAGCTGCACCTATGGGGAAGCTGTGTCCCTTGTATGCCCAGCTGTCCAAATTACAGAAGTTGAGGCATATTTTGAGTCGGAAGTGGAAAGCAGAACGAGTGACCTATTGTTTCAGAGCAGAGAGAAACAAATTCCCTGGTTGTGGGCCCCTCAGTTGGAGATATTGTAAGAGCAGTTTGACTGGGCAAGATGGGAGATTTGTGGCTTGGAATGAAATAAAGTGAGGTTGACCTGACAAATTATGTTTAAAATTTCTAAAACACACTTCGACCTCCCATAGCACTTTATGTTTTGTGACAATAGTTGCATCTGAAAGTTGCACTACATTGTGTTCACTTTCTTTGTTCACCACAACTAATTCTCCAATACATGCATAGGAGTAGAATGCAATGGAAAACATTGCTTTATATAATGATTGGTCAACTGAAACAAGGCTTGCTATCGCGGCCCTCAGCAGGCAATGTAGTATGGGACCTGTAATGGGTAAATGCAAATGCTCCTGCTACCAACTTTTGAATTTTGAAATTTTTGGCTGGGTCAGGAAATCCCTTGATTTTATGAAAATATGATATGGCTGACAAATAAGTGGTTATTGTCTTAGGAGACAATTTTTGATTGAACAAAAAGGCGACATAGAGTGACAACACAGATGTTGCCAAGGGTAACAGATACCCTATACTCTATTGTATAGGGCCGATGTCTGGGTTGCTAGTGAAGAATGTAGCAGTTGACTCACAGTGGAATGAAGTTCTCTGGCATCAATTTTTCTGGAATGGGAGTTGGTTGGTCGTTGCTTTGTGGAGAGAGGAGTTTGAATTTATTAACAAGACCCCTTGAGAGGGCGTCGGCCCTGGTATTGACGACACCTGGGATATGTTTCGCCCTTACCCTCATGTTGAAGGTAAGGCATGCAATAACTATTTTTTTGATACCCTTCATGATTAACAAATTGGGGGAGGATCGTTTATTAATAATATAAACAAGAGAGCATCATTATCTGTCAGCAACAGAATGGAGAGATTACGCAGAAGAAGACCTGAGACATGCAACACTAAGACAATAGGGAACAGGTCTAAGAAAGAAGAGTTGATTGACTTCCATGTTTCTTGGAAGACAACATAAAAATATTGGAGCCTAAAACTGCCCAAACCCCCCAAGATGCAGCTGCGTCCGTTTCCAAAGCAAGCTTTTTGCTAGACAGCCAGTGCTCTTCTAAAAACATGGTTTTCCATTGAAACTAGACAGGAATTCGAGCCAACATGCCATATCTGCACACGATTCTGCAGTCACACTTACAAAGTAAAGGGACTTGAATGTCACATAATTTCAATTTTGTCTTCTTCTAAGTGAGTGGAGCAAATCCATGCACTTGCGAATTTTGTCGTCAGGTAGGTGCAGCTCCATTTTCACTGCATGGAGCACAATTCCAAGAAAAAACAAACTTTGGGCTGGGCCTATTGTTTTGCCATGTACAATCAGGATTTCTATTTCTTCACAGAGGGACAAAAATTTGTTCAGGGAATGAAGGCACCCTTCTTTTGATTTGTATGCTGTCCAGAAATCGTCCAGGCAGTGGACACAGTAGGGAATGTGCAACTTATTCAACATGATCCATTCCAAAGCGGAGCTTAGAGCCTCAAAAATTTTGCATGAACTTGATGTGGCCATGACTAGACAACGATCGTAATAGAATTTTCTGTTCCAGGTGAAACCTAGCAAACTGTAATTGCTTGGATTCACCAGGATGAGCCTAAACGCATTAAAGATGTCTACTTTAGCCATGAATGAGTTTGGGCCTAGGTCTTTTAAACAACGGATTGCATCGTTGATGCCACCCTATTGGACATGAGCTGCTTCTCGGGGGATACCATCATTGATTGAGCCAGAATCTTTGGAACCCGCATATGGAAGAATGTGGATGAGACAGAAGTCTCCATTTTTTTTTTGGAACCAGGCCTAAAGGATTGAGATGTAGGTTGTCAAAGGGTTTCGAGTCGAAAGGGCCAGCTATCTGAGCTGCAGCGATTTCTTTTTGGATTTTTTTTAGATGACTTTTGAATGCATTCCTGCACTTTTGGAATTTGAACAAATTTGTCCTGATCTATCCCCTTCAAAACCTGAAGAGAAGCTGAACGAAAAACCGTGAACTAAGTAATCAATCTTATCCTGCGGGTACCCTTGTAGATACTCCTTTAATTTTTCCTCGCCAATTGGGGTAGGTAAATTATTTGATGTTGGCACGTCTGTGGGAGGAGGATCGGCGATTGTGGTTGGAATTTTGTGAGCGCTCGTCCCTCTTTGAACATCTGAAGATGGGATGGGTGGCAGGGAACTTAAAACACTTGTGTTTGAATTCGCATGGTCCTGTGCACTCATTTGCCAGGTGAAAGTTGAAGCAGTATCCACTGGGGATCAGAGTCTTTTTTTTGGGGGGGGGGTGCAACATCTGCTCCGAAGACTGGGACTGACCCTTTGATTGGCTGTCATGTCTTTTGACCATGCCACGTGACATGGCCTAATTCATCGTGACATTGTCAACCTCCTCCCATCTGAAGTTTTCATGTGCCTGAAGGTTTCGTCATAGTATTGCCAATCTCCCCCCCCCCTCCTGTGCGATACCGTAACCAAATTGTTGTATTTTAACAGGTTGGATGCTTCTTGAGGCTCTTTGATAATCACGATGGACATAAAAACATGGGATGCATCTGTCCACTCATTGAGGGATAGTGGGCGCTGTTTTGATTGCCGCCAAACAAGCTGGGGGGGGGGGGGGTGTCATCGGCATTATCAAAGGTCCCCAAGTGCATAGTGCGTTCATCGTTAACAGGAGGGCAAAGTCTATGTACTCTCCCATCCATATTTTTTGTCTTACCTTCAGGGGCACCTGAGCATGAATGGGTCTACTAATAGAAAATTGTGATGACCGTACTGGCATTATGGGAATTGCATTCATGGCTGAGGCTGCTGGAATTTCGTTCATGGATAACTCGTGCTCAGGTACTTCCAAAGGCACTGTATCCATAACCCTATTGGCAAGAAGAGGTACATTTGCATTGGGAGGTGTGTGCACTGTATTACCTGGATTTACACCTGGAGCAGAGCCTGATCCAATAGGATGTATTCATATCTAAATGCGGTCCTACTCTAACACCTATTGAGCCAAAGATGGAGCCACCTGCTTGAGGGCAGATTCATGTATTTAGCATGGTCGAAAGTACTTTCTCAACAAATTGGACAATACAAACACACAATAATCTTAACAAAATGTATTAACATATATTAGAAATATAAAGGATGCCTAAAATAGTTAGAAATTGGCTCTCTTTTGGTTGAAAAGGTATTATTTATGGATGTTTATGTAGTATATAATACAAATCTGCCCTGATCATGGTGGAAGCATCAGTCTGGCAACACAGGAAGTGAGCAGGATCGCAGTTAAATATGAATATCTCCTATTGCAGCCTGGCTGTGGCGGCAGGCAACACCATTTGCCTAGCTGCCATGGCTTTGAGAGCCAGCTTCACCCCCCCCCCCTTTCAATGCCCTGTGCCACTAAGTCGGCTATTTGAGTGTTTGTCTTTATCTGTCTGGTGGGTGTGGGAGAGCCGGCGGGGGTTGGAGGCTGGACTGGTGTTGTCTTGTAGACGCCTCGCACTCACAGTGGTCCTACATGGCCTTTGTCGAGCTGGGGGGGGGGCCTGGTGGGTCTCCTTCCACTTGGTGGCATATTTACTTGCAAGAAGCAATGACAGGGGCCATGTAATTTGTACTAGGATAGCCCATTCCAAGAATATTTTTGTTACTTTACTCAAGCAGGGTGCCCAAAATTTGGCAAAAACAATAATCATTTGCACATAACAGACAGAACGAACTTATAGGCAAATTGCAACAGAAAGCAGTACTCGTAAATTTCCTTAGTCAGCATTATAAAACATTAGCATAGGGCTAACTGCACCAGTAGGTCCCTGCATAATCATGCATCTTTAGATGCAAGTGATTGAAAAAAAAATGTCCAAATTTCGGAAGCTCCGATGTACGTCTGTTCTTTGTGAAAGTAGAATCAGAAAGGGAACATTAACTGATTTGAATTGGGAAGCAGGGGAAAGTTACGCTGGCTGTTGGCCAATCGGCTCACTGCCGTGCGTGCAAAGTTGGACCTTGAAGTCAGGCACAGATCACATGACCCCTCATTTGACTCATGCCTACCAGACCACAGCTATCTGTTGGAACCTTGCTCCCGACATAAAATTGGCTATTTACATAGCAGCTCTTTACATAAACAGGTATAACATTATATGCTTGAACGGTGTGGTACACTTTTACAGCACTTTACACAGAAAATACAATTTTGCTCCAAACATGTCCTTATATACACTAAACTTCTTGTTTGAGATCATATAACAATATATTTTCTAAAAGTATACATTAGGTTTAAGCTACTAAAATCTCTGTAAGTGTTAAGAAATTGAATTTCAGTTGCTTAATGCGGAAGGACACAATATATCTAATTTTGGACAGAATATTTGTTATTGGTGCAAGTGTTTAGCTTTTCTTTTTTTCTTTTTCTTTTTTCTTTCTTTTTTTTTTTTTGCACATGTTCTTTTCAGTCCAGGAATTCGTTTATAATGACATCCACCTCATTTCTTGAACTCTCGTGATATTCCCTACATTTTGCCCAAAATCCGTGACACTGGAACCTTAGATCGTATGACCGTATGAATTTATATTCATTTAACGAGAATAAGTTTGTTTACTTTTGAAAAAAATCTGTTGGAAGTTTCATATCTGCAGCAGCATGAATTGTATCCACATATCATCCACAATTCACAATATTGGTATCATCTGCAAATAACCTTGCAGCAACATGCGTTCAAGCATTTTGCATGTCATTTGCATGTATGGGGAAGAACATATGGGGTCTCGGGATTGACTATTGGGACACACCACAACTGAAAGCAGAATTTTCTTAGCTTTCCTAGCTCTGCATACTGCTTCACACAACTAAAAGCAGAATTTTCTTAGCTTTCCTAGTTGTGCATACTGCTTCCTTTCTGATAGAGGATTCTTACACTAGTCTTATGCTGCACCTTGGAAACCATAATGAGCTGGTTTCACACATAGACTTCCGTGATTGACAGTGTGTCAAAAGCTTTCTTCAAATTAATGAAAACTCCAAACCAATCTTTCCTTTGTTCAATCTGCTGATGTATGTATGTATGTATGTATGTATGTATGTATGTATGTATGTATGTATGTATGTATGTATGTATGTATCTTTGTTACAGTGACATGTGCTATAGAAATATAGTGCGAAATATAAATCAAAATAAACAGCACCCAGCTTCCTTGGCTTATATGTCATTTTTAAAACAAAACAAAATACAAATACAAGATACAAACTAGGAAAGATGATTTGCTGCATAGCAAATCAGTGTGTGTTTCTTCAAAGCATATTGGTATGGCAATGTACAACTATTCCACAACACAGGGGTAGAAGTTGGAATGACGTCTCTATCTTTTATTGCTTTGAAGTTATTTAAGATTTAAAATTTCTAATGGTGCTATTTAGCATAATTTCAATTGCTAAAACTTTTATTTTTAATTCATTAGGTGCGCAATGGTCAACAACCCCCTACAAGAAGTTAGAATGACATCTCTATCTATTATAATGTTAAAGATATTCAAGATTGAAAATTTCGAATACTGCTAATTAGCATAATTTAAATTGCTACAACCTTTGTTTTAGATTCATTTCATGCGCAATGGTCAACAACCCTCGAGTAAAATTGAAATGACATCTCTATCTATAATAGTTTTGAAGATATTCAAGTTTTAAAATTTCAAATGCTGCTAATTAGCATAATTTAAATGGCTAAAACTTTTGTTTTACATTCATTACATGCACAATGGTCAATAACCCCCTAGTAGAAGTTAAAATGACATCTCTATCATTAATAGTTTTGAAGATATTCAAGTTTTAAAATATCAAATACTGCTAATTAGCATAATTTAAATTGTCACAACTTTTGTTTTAAATTCATTGGATGCGCACTGGTCAATAACCCCCTAGAAGAAGTGTGGAATGACATCTCTATCTATTATACTTTTGAATATATTCAAGATTTAAAATTTCAAATGCCCCTAATTTGTATAATTTCAAACATCTTCATTCCTCTGTACAAAACGGTCAAACTCCTTGTATGGAGGTAGAATCATGCCAAGTTTGGAGTTTCTATGTGTAATAGTGTCCGAGAAAAGTGTCGGACACACACTTTAATAATTTGTAAATTCTGATAGTGCAATTTTTTATCTGTGCACGTGTGTGTGTGTGTGTGTGTGTGTGTGTGTGTGTGTGTGTGTGTGTGTGTTTTGAAACCCAAACTCTAGCGGCAGAAAAGTGTACGCAAGCTGGGTAGCTAATCTTTTTACTATTATTCTTTTTAGCAGCTGCCAAACTGTAGCTAACACAGAGATTGGTAGTTTCCTGTTTCTTCTGTATCACCGCCACAGAACTGCAGTATGTGCCTTTAATGAACGCATTGGCCATATGCACCAGATTTGGATATGTTAAATACATGTGTAAGTGGGTTAACTATATGTTTTATGCCATTCCACCGGAACTTTGGATGGGTTGTCAGCACAGTTTGAAATATTGACCCTTATTTGAGTAAAAAGTAGTGCTGATTTTTCCTCAGACATTGTTTCCAGAAGGATTCTCTTTTCAACTCTGGAGCCGAGATAATCTACAACTCCATTCATTCCCTGGTATATATCTTGATGCTACCAGTCACATTTTCCCCATTTTAACAAAGTAATCATTATATTTAGCACTCACTTCTCAAATAGCGGTTATATTAGCAGTTCCCATGTCTTTTGTAAGCTTTAATTCCTTCAAGACTCGATTTCGGCTCCATTTTTACCTTATTAATAGCTTTGTATATTTTTCAATAAGTTTTCGTTCGATCGTTGATATTACAATCAAATTTCTGATCAAAATACTGTCTTTGCACTGTTTGAGCAACACCTTCAAAATATTTTTGTATCTATGATTAATCTTCTTAGGTGCAACATTACATGCCTTACCACACTTTATTTTGCTCAAAAATTGAATGTGGTCGCGTAGTATGCACACGCCGCATGCGCGGAGCTCGCAGGGTAAGGAGCTGTCCCTGTTGGGCAACTGTGTGTTTGCCATACGAACTGTGCGCCCGCTGCGCATCCATATCACACGACCTCATTTAATTTTCTACCGCATTTCGGGAACAAAACAACCGGATGGTAGGAATTCTCCAAGGCTACCCTGCATTGTCAAATTCAACAGAGTATATCGAATGCCTGCTCTGTGCTATGGGATTTGCATGCTCCATTCCAGTCAACAGTTGATAATTTGTCATAAAAAAGACAAAAAACAAACAAAAACAAAACAAAAAAAAAAAAAAAAAAGAAAACACAAAACAAAAAACAAAAAACAAAAAACAAAAACAAGAAATAATAAAATGAAAAAAAAACAAAGAAAAAACATAAAAAACAAAACTTTATTATGGATATTCAAATTAACTTTTGATTGACCTGTAAGTTGTTCAATTCCAGATCAATATTTGCAATACTGCGAACAAAACATTGTGATCTCCGATGTCTATACTTGTACTGCCACGTTCTACAAAATTATAAGGTACGTTGGTATAAATATGATCAATAATAGCGTTGCAATCGTCAGATTGCCCGGTTACCACACGTTTATAGGTTTTAGAACTAAGCGCACACAGACCATCACGGCACTCTGGTCGAGAGGGATCACCTGTGTCTACATTCATGTTGGCAATATGACCTTTAAATTTGCAATATTGAAAATTGACATAGCATTAAGCAGACTGTGCACGAACATATTGGTATCAAGAGTCTGCGTGGTGATCTGTATGAATTGAGCGCAAAGTACAATTTTATCTCCTGTGTTTTTGCTCTAGCTACATCCGTGATGATTCACGATGTTCTGCCATAATATCTTGCTAGTCTTTGTCAATGTAAAGGGCAACCCCCCCCCCCCCCTGCCAGTGTGTGTGAAAAATTCACTCGTGAGTACAGGTATACATACCGTTATGTCTATTGGTCAACAAGTCAGGCAAGGTCACTTGTTGGGGGGGGGGGGGATATGTTGTAACTATAACATAATGCAGAGAGGGAATTTTGAACAAACTTTAAGCAAAATCAGCCTCCGTAAATTGTAAAGTTAAGTTGCTGTTGAGGATCAGTTATACTTGTTTCTGTATAAATGAATGAATGAATAAATAAATAAAAAATAAAGTATGGATGGATAGACAGACAGACAGACAAACAAATAAATAAAGGAATAAGGCACACAAATTGAAGTTTGAAACTTTCTGATTTTAAACATTGTTACCACATGCAGAAGCTCGGGAGATATTACGTGCCAATCTTGACATTAATAAATATTGAATTGTGCTATGTGTGCCTGGGTCTATGGGCCTTCAAAGGCAGACTCAATATATTATACTTGTGTGTAAACAAAGATATTCGTTTTTGTGTCTCTGCTTTATTTCTTTCATCATCACTCTTTATTTCCATAGATTTTCTCCGCAACTGATAGAGCTAGAATCTCCATAATTAGTACGGATACAGCGTGAAGTTGGTCCTCTCATATTAATAATGTTATGTCGTTTAAACATATGGAAATTAGGGTCATTACATATTTGTAGCCTGAGGTGACTTGGGTGTTAAATAGATTCAATAGATTCTTCTTTTTAACACCAGAGGGCTCTGCTACCTGGTGACTTAACTACCTGGTTTCGCTTTCATTCTGTGGCAGAGCTTTTGCACTTGGCCTTTGTAAGTACACAGATAGATTTGCTGTCCTGCAAATAATCTTTTCTTGGAGTGCCCGGATTTTCATGGTGCCTTAGCAAGTCTATGGGAGAATGTTAATGAATGAACATGATGCAGTTATTATCCATATTGCTACGGCAGGTGTAGCCATGTGCCCAAACTGAACCCCACAAAATTAAGTCGGTGGTAAGTTTAATAAAATTTCATAAATTTAACTGTGAGACAGAAATATTATTTAAAAACTTGTCCGACAATTTCCCAGCATTTTCAACTTTATTCGAGTTTATAAATCATTTAAAGGAGTGCTCCGTTCACCTAATATCTTGATATGACAATTTATAGTTGCGTTAGAATGATCCCTTGCTCTTTATGACTTCAGGGAAGAAATTTACTAATAATTTTATTTTATCATGATCATTAAGGTCCATGAACAACAACAACAACAACAACAACAATAATAATAATAATAATAATAATAATAATAATAATAATAATAATAATAATAATAATAATAATAATAATAATAATAATAATAATAATAATAATAATAATAATAATAATAATAAATATATAAGTGAAAATAAATGTCGCAGGTTAGGAGTTCAAAGGTAGCAATGCCATCCCCATTGGTTTAACATGGGTCACTCTAAATGTGCATTTATATGGAAAATATTGGTGTCGCATGGAATATGTAACATCATGGAGCCACCACGAGACGTGGTTGCTCCATGGTAACATCAACAGGATAGAGTAGGGTATGCCTGCTTATGCGAAAGGCGAGAGTGCAAAATAGCAAAATTAGCAAATCTTTTCTGGTTTACAAGCTTTTCTCTCTTGCTTTAATCTTATGGTGGACTTCCAAATGCTGTCAATTGGCATAATTGACTGACATATATTTACTCTGGCAATGTGATCATAAGATGCAACACCCAAACAAATGTATGTAAAGTATTTGTTTCAGTCATGGAGAGGCAGTTCATGCATTTTTTTTTTTTTTTGAAGGGCATAATTCTCTGGAAAATATCATGGTGCATA
Source organism: Hermodice carunculata (assembly GCA_964020975.1). Lineage (NCBI taxonomy): Eukaryota > Metazoa > Annelida > Polychaeta > Eunicida > Amphinomidae > Hermodice > Hermodice carunculata. Next base: position 68,591,425 of record OZ026629.1, read on the forward strand.
TCGCAAAGGTCGGAAACTAGAGGACCATTATTTTACTCTAAAGTGTTTATGTAGCCTCAGGAAAGCAATTAATGTCTAGACCTGGCTTGCATTTTTAGATATTCGGAAGGCTTTTGACACGGTAAACAGGGATCAACTTTTTCTCTCTCTGTGGAACTGTGGCATCCAGGGCACAGCATGGAGGCTCCTCAAGGGACTATACCGCAGAGTTGAAAATAAAGTAATTTTGGACCTATTGAGAGCGAATGGTTACAAACAGTTAATGGTGTTTAGCAAGTTTATTCTCGGTGGTAAAGCAAGACCTTATTAATAGTTTACAGAAAAAGAAATGAGGCATATCTTTTGAGCGTGAAACATACCGGCTCTACTCTACGCCGATGATACGGTTTTAATTGCCAATTCTGAAATTGAACTTGAACAAATGTTGAACATAGCTGACAGATTTGCTTCTAAATGGAGTCTAAAATTTAATGGAGCCAAATCAAAAGTAATGGTAATTGGCAAACAGTTAAACAGATCTAAAGTTTGGAAGCTTACAGATATCCCTATATTGAAGAATGCACGAGTTGTAAAAACTTAGGTATACTGTTTTGCCAATCATTATCAGATACAGGGCATGTTAAAACCAACCTGAAGCCGAAGGGAGTGCACCTGAAAGGCTATTTGTGTAGTATTCTCGCCTCTAACGAAAATTTAAATAGAGTCTCCTTTGGGAATAGTCTTTGAAGGTGCGTCATATTACCAGCGCTGTCGCATGGTTGCGCAGTGTGTTTAAACAACACAAAGGAAAGTGTTTCGATTCTTAATTGTATACAATATTCGGTAGCGCGGGCAAGTCCACGTATTCAGGCAAAGCCTACATTATCCGCTACCGTCGGCGAGCTTGGATGGTTACCTTTGCGGATAATTTTAGACAAGCAAAGAATTAAATATTTTCATCGTTTAAAATAAGAATTAGATGCTTCCCATCTATTTAATGGGTGGTTTTAAACATGGAACAAAATTTCGTGGATAATAAGCCAAGTGTTCGGCCGTACGTCAAGGACATGTAGGCCTATACGATCTTGACAGAGGTAGGCCTGGTAGTGCTAAAGATAATCATGTGCCGAATTTCCCTAGGGTCTATCAGAGACTAAGACTGAGCCTATTTCAACAAGAATTCTCTCAGGATATTAATAATAAGCGCACCCTGTCACTCTATAAATATCTCAAGAATTCCACCACTCAGAGAAACATTTACTCAGCATGAATAATTTCGAGGGAACAAGATTGAAATTCGAAGCTAGAACGTGTTGTTTAGGTTTACAGAGTGACTTAATGCGAAGGGGCATATCTAACGATGACATCTGTAAGCTATGCTGCAATGGTAAAGAAAGCCTACAACATTTTCTTTTCACATGCCCAGAGTTAAGAAATATAAGGAGCAAACATTTCCATAAACTAGAGTCTGATCTAGCCAATACAGGTCACATTCTGGTATGGTCCCAGTTCTGCTCGTCATCCTTATTCCGAAAAACTTTCATATTCCTTGGATCACTGGATTTACAATTATCTTATGGTGCTAATGACGTTTTTGACCAGGCTTGTAAAAGCTACTTACTAGAAGCATGGTGCTTTCGCCGCAGCCTGTGGGCATAAGGTGAGAGACTGGCCCAGGTCTTCACATTGATTTAAAGCAAAGGATTTTAGTAAGTTTATTTGTCTTAACTCTGACTTTTATATTTTACATTTTACGCTTTTACTGATGTAACTTGGACGCATCGTGAGCTTACCCCGGTTCACGGTGCCCCCGTTGTGAAGGGGTAGTTTTCCCAATAAATTGAATTGAATTGAATACACTGGTACACCTGGTCCTTGTGACCACTACTGTGAACAGCCACACTGCCTGGATTTAAGTTTTTACATGGCTGTTGCAAATGTTGACTATTCTGAACGACATGCGAAACTTAACTACAGGGGCCATCTCTATGACGAATTTGAAGTTTGTGGCTTGCATGGTGTCTCAATTTTTTAAGCTGACACAAAGTAAAGTGGAAAGATGAACAAGAAAGAAAGAATATTGGGAAAAACAGTCAGACATAAAAATCTGTTAATCAGGACACGTACATTTTAACGCTAAGCATGCGACACATCAATGATCAGATACCACAGTTAATCGATTTCTTGTAAGAATTTCGGAAAAGTTTCTAATGAACTGTAGGCTTGACAAGTCCCTTTATTTCATCGGAAAACAGACATCTATATCGACTTTCGAAACGTGCATATGCGAAACAAACAAAACGTAATTGCACACATAGGATACCATCGGCATCAGTCTTATTACACAAAATGACAGATTTCTACTCAATGTTGTGACTGCAAGGCCGCCCTGTATGCCTCATTGCTGCATCAAAGCTGACATAGTGACCCGCACACGAGGAATACAAAACAGGTACACAAAGTGCCGTATCTGGCACATTATGGCCTTATGGCCTCATAGCCTTAGGGAATGTGATAATTGCTCTGTGTGTGTGGGGGGGGGGGGGGTGGGGGGGGTGAGGGCAATTGAGGGAAGATGAGGGGCTGGTTGTATGAGAAGGGTGCAAAAGCTTGTTGCCGTCAACTATGAAAGATCAAAACACCATGACGACCAAAACACTTCTGGTACGTCTGTGCCAAGGCGGAGGAAAAAACCTAGAAAAATAATTTGCTTCACAGCAAATCTGTCCGGGTGCCTTTTAAATGAAAACTTTTTGAAACGCTGCACTTTGCCACTGTTCAACATAATCTAAATATTGTTTATTAGCCTAATTTGCATAAATCAAAATGCTACAACTTTGGTTCTTGGTTCATTGGATGCCGCTATGTTACAAACACATAAATTGAAGTTGGAACGGTACCTCTATCTTTAATAATTTTGAAGCTATTCCAGATGTAAATTTTGCATATTCACCAAATTTGCAAAAATTAGACTCCTGCAGCTTTGGTTCATGGTTCTTTGCATGCAGCTATGCCACAAACCTATTAAAGAAAACAACTTCAATTTATAGGTTTGTGGCAAAGCCGAAGAATCCAATTAACCATGAACAAAAGTTGTAGGATTTTAATTTAAAACAATTTAAAGTTGGAATGGCATCTCTATCTACGATAGTTTTGGAGATACTAAACGTTTAAATTTTTCAATGCCCCTAATTACCATAATTTAAAATTCTACAACTTTCATTTACTGTTCATTATATTGGCAGGTGTCACCAGCCTATACACGCACACTGAAATTTTGTGTTTATCTGCAATAGTTTGGAAGATATGGATCTTTTGAAATTTGAATTTCCCTTAATTTGCCAATTTTAAACATCATGACTATTCCAAACGTTATGCGCAATTTCACTTATAGGTCAATCACCATGGCAAGTTTTACGGTTCTCGGGATAATAGTGTCTGAGAAAAAAAGCTCTGGACAAATTTGGTCGTAGAAGAAGAAAGAAAGAAAGAAAGAAAGAAAGAAAGAAAGAAAGAAAGAAAGAAAGAAAGAAAGAAAGAAAAAGAAAGAAAGAATTCTTGGAAAAACGAAATGTTTGGGTTTCACACCCAGACAAAACAATGCCTGTACATATTTGGTTGACTTAATGTATTTTATTAAACAATCGGGGAACAGGGTTGCCACTATATGAACCCCTCCTATACATCAAAATAAAAGAGATCAAAGAACATGAGACAATTGTGCAGACAAACGGCGTGTGCATACATGAAAAATGGTTGGACGCAAACTGACAGGATAGACAGGGGCTTTATGTTTCTTCCCCGTTAATTACATATGAAGTTATGATTTAAGCCTTCAATATTTAGGGTGGCTCGAGGCGTCTTGATTTTTCTATGAAGGTCTGTACTGCCTAAATATTTCAACATTTTCTTGTTTGGTGCATTCTACTTCATGAAGGTCTATTCTAACATTGTTATATATATATAGGACGGATAAAGAAAAAGGGGAAAAGATCTTCATCAGGTGCGCGACAACTACAGGCAACAGGATTTTTAATTCCTCTTTTGTTCAAATAGCATTTCAACTGGACTTTTCCCACTCGCATCCTAGCGTGTATAATTGAAATTGTTCTCTTCCCAAAGCAACAAAGATCATATTTCGCTGGAGCTTTGTAGTGCTTGTTCAATAAGTTTCGGAACATTGAGATATGTTCTCCTTTTTTTTTCTATGTCTGTGGGTAATTGCTTCCACAATCGCACCGTTGCGGGAAAAATGAATTTTTATAATTATTTGCTCATTTGATAACGAAATGGGGAAACTTGTGTCATGACCAAAATTGTGTGAGGTTCTGCACATATTTATCATTGCTTCTTTCACCTGAGAAATCCGGGTAACTTATTGTTTGGCGTTGTCCCTCAATTTATTTATTTATTTATTTATTTATTTATTTATTTATTTATTTATTTATTTATTTATTTATTCATTCATTCATTCATTCATTCATTCATCTATTTATTTGTTCATTCATTCATTTATGGGGGGTGTTTTTAGGCCGAGGGTTGGCTTTCTTGAAGACAAAGGTGGTTTGCGGCGTGTCAGGAGATGGCGTTTGTCGCCATAACACAAAGAGGCAAGGCCCCAGCTAATGTTACAGTTTACGGAACAGCTGCCTTTAAGTGTAACTTCTTACGGTATGCAATCCCTCTTGGACGTCATTAATCTTTTTATAATAAATAACGGAGCCACAGAGGGGCCATGAGGGAAAAAATATTTAATTCCCTCGCACTATTATTGTGTTCCCGGGCAATATTATTCCGTGCCCTCACAATAATTATTTCATTTCGTCGCCACATTATCTTTCATTCCCTCGCAACAGTATCGTTTCTCGAAATAACACTGCGAGGGAACGAAATGATTATTTCAAGGGAACCAAATAATATTGCGAGGGAACGGAATAATTATTGCGAGGGAACGAAATAGTTATTGTAAGGGAACAAAATAACATTGCGAGGGAACGTAATAATATTGCAAGGGAACGAAATAATTATTGCGAGGGAACGAAATAATTATTTGGAGGGAATGAAATAATATTGCGAGGGAACGATATATTATTCTCATGGAACGAAATAACATAATTTCTTCTTTGTGCTCTCTGGGGATCCCGACGTACCTGTTTTTGTGAGAATTTCCTGTAATTTCGTTCCCACGCAATAATATTCCGAGGGAATGAAATGTATTTTTTTCTCTCATGTCCCACCTAGGGCTCCGTAATAAATGACTCCAAGAGACGTTGTAAACAAAATAAAAACAAAAAACTAAAACAAAAAACAAAAGCAAAAAAAACCAAACAAACAAACAAACAAACAAAAAAAAAAAAAAAAAAAAAAAAAAGGACGGTGGGACTTCTTGGGCTGAAACACTTGAAAGTGAAAGGCTTTACTTTGACAATCTATTTCTTCACACTAATCAAATCTCCAACTTTTATACAAATTCACTGGCAATACAAATCACTTCTAAGAAACTTTTTAGACAATCAAAATAGTTGACAAAACAGGCAAAGATTACTGAAACAAGATTCTTTCTGATGCACCACTGTAATTAAGTTGCATTTTGTGGTCCAAATCACATACAGTGACGTACACGGGTAATATCTCTTGCTTCTTTGTTGGCAAATGTCACAAGTTTTCTGACATGAAATACCGCCAAAATGACGGTATCTCTACGCAACATTTGACCAGTCAACGTAGCACACAAATGTTGGAAAGGAGTCGACAGAGGATGATGAACACCAAGTAGTTATAATACTCATGTAAGTTGACATTTTATCGAACATGACGACACGAATTGTTTTGATAAAAACTTGTGTAAACTGTTTATGTTATTTATGGGGAAATCAACAGCTATCCTCAGCAGATACCTGTACTGCACCAGAGGGAGCTGTTGTCAAGTAGCTTATCAGCCACGTATACCTTATTTTTCCATCAAAATATTTGTAAAGACCACAAACAAGTAAAAGCAAGAGACAAGCATGTGGCAGACTCGATATACCAGGCATTATATACTATTTAGGGAGTAACAACGACTTGATTTTGGAAATGAGCAACTTCAACAGCTTATTGCATCACAGAGGCCGAGCAGAAAAAAAAACATACATTCATTCATCACCACGAAGGTTATGACGACTAAGTTTATCCTTCAGCAAACTGGCATCAAGCTAGGCCAGAAACAATGAATGCCTTGGTCAGTGCTTTCTTCATCACCTGATAAGTCCTGTCCCAACTGCTTTTGTGGCAGGTTGGGCATAAATATTTGACATAGATACATATTTATATTTTGTGATTCTTAAAGCATTAAACAAGTGCCTCTGGCTGTGTCCAGGTAACAAATTAAACTGACGTCAAAAGAGGTAGTGTGTAAAAGGGGAAAGAACATACATTTTCAACATGTTTCAACAAATGTCCAAGTTACCCAAGGTCTAACAAAAAATAAATGTGTGGTTCCGGTAACCTGACAGACCCTACTAAAAAGGACCAACCTTAAAATTAATGGAGCAAAAAAAAAAAACAAAAAAACAAAAAAACAAAACAAAAACAAAACAAAAACAAAAACAAAAAACCAAAAAGCAAAAAAAAACAAAAAACAAAAAAAACAAAACAAAACAAAACAAAACAAAAACAAAACAAAACAAAAAAAAAAACAAACAAAAAAAACCACCCCAACAAATTTTGGAATTTGAGCATGCAAAATGGTTTGGGGGGGGGGGGCGGTGAGTATCTTACCTTCACATGGTTGACGAAATCACAACATTTTAGTCATTATTGTGCTGATTTGGCTATTTTCCCTCAGATTGTACAAAAATCTTATGAAAATTAGCAAAAATTAGTAAAAAAAACAAAACAAAACAAAAACAAAAAAAAAAACAAAAAAAAAAAACAAAAAAAACAAAACCGAATTAAAAAAATATCGCCTTTTTTACATACTTTCCATGGTGGACCACAACATGAAAATAGCAGAAATGCAAGTATGAAATCGGGAACAATATTGAGTTGCTTTGCACAGGTTTGTGGCTGACATGCTTCAATTATTTATGAATTAAGATTGATCTCAATTTTCAATAAATTAATATGTAAATAAATATAAGCATCAAAGGCGTAATTTTTATAATTCCAGGGACCTGCTATATATAATTTGTAGATCCATGATAACACTAAGATACTTAAACTATAAATATATAAAGCGGTCCCTCCCCAGTACTCCGATCTCATGCATCAAGAATGATTTCACCGTATTTTTGTCACTCTCTTTGATATACCCTGGCAGGTTCTGCGTGGGAATAGGTATAATTATGGTACAGTAGTACCTGCAATTACCGACCTGGCCAAATTCTGTAGCATTTTTCGAGAACTGTGATGCAAAATTTTGCTACAATGCTCCAGCTGGACAACTTTGGACTAGCTGCAACAAGCGACCGACCAGAAAAATCACCCCCCCCCCCCAAAAAAAACCACCCGTAAAAAAAAAAAAACAACAACAAAAAACAAAAAAACAAAAAAAAACAACAAAAAAAACCCCGGACGTTTAAATCAACCATAACCAAGTTGTAAGACAAAGCTAACATAAAAGCTGGCCAACGTGTGGCGTTGTTTTGCAGTAAAGTCAACTTCAACACAGCATTTTATTTCAACTTGTCTGGACGGTCAACTTGGGCCGGGGAAAAAGCATAGCCACGATGGGTGCGGTATCGGTAGCTAGTATCTCTAGGTTTCAGGTGTCAGTTCTCCGAGTTACCCGAGCAAACAGTCGTCAACGTATTTTTAAAAGATGACTTACAATCTAAACTTTGATCTGCCGGCTCGGTTGTGTCTGAAGCAATTATCATCGTTAGTTATAAATCCAAATGCAACACGAAGGCGTTTGCCTGACGCACGCACATTGAGCGCCATTTAAACATGCCGCAATGCATTGTGGATAAGGAAAATCACAGCAAATCGTGGCCACGTGTTTTTCTGCACAGTTTCAGGTGTCCGTTCTCCGAGTTACCGGGGCAAACGGTCGTTAAAGTACTTTCAAAACATGACTTACTATCTTAACTTTAATCTGCCCGCTCAGTTGTGTCTGAAGCAGTTATCATCATTAGTTACAAATCCAAATGCGACACGGCACGGCAAACATATATTTTAACCCTCTTCCCACCCCCACTCGGCAAGATTGTCCCAATGCTCATTCACAAACCATTGGCAATGGGTGCGGAACTCACTATTTTCACAATGGCAGCCACGTGGATTGGATATTTTGAAGAGGTAGCGTCCAGAATATATGTGTGATTAGTGTTAAGGGAAGGTTAATTTGTCGAATGAATGTAATGTACAATATATAGTGGGACTTTTCCAGAGTGAGCATTACCTGAAAAAATTTAATAAAACGACAAACAATGACCAGTTGTAGGCCCCAGAAATAGTATCTGTTATCAGACGTAGAAGTCGCCCTGAGTCAATAAAATGAGGGTCAGCAATTGGCTGAGCGCCAGGGGCCCCAATGCGTCAAAGACAAAGCTCAATGGAGAAGGTTGTCCCGATGGTGGACACAGGTCCGAAGGTACTTGAAAAAAATCTTTTTCACATATGTAAACAACTGTAACACATACGTGTAATAATAATTAACTATGTACATATATAAAAGATTAACACATGTGTGAAATTACTTTATACACATGTGAAATAGTTTCATACATATGTGAAATAGTTTTACACATACGTAAAATAAGGATACAATTGTACATATGTGCAAAAAATTTTTCACACATGTGTATATCTCTTTCACATATGTAAAAAACAATTTCATGTGTGAAAAACATTTACACCCAGGCGAAATTCTTTCACACACATGTAAACTAAAAAAATAATCATACATATGTATAAACTATTTCACATATATGTAAATTTGTTTCACATAGGTGAAATAATAATTTATTTCACATATGTGAAGATTTATATGTGAAATTCCTTTACATATATATGAAATAAAAATTTGAATACACATGTGTAAAAGTATTTCGCATATTTGTAAATCTTCTCTACATGTGTGAAATGGTTATTTTACATAATGTGAAAAAGAATTACACATATGTGAAAAAGATTAATACATATGTGAAATAATTTTACACATATGTGTAAAACTTAAGTACATAGGTATAAAAGAATTTCACATCTGTAAATCTTTTTCACATATGTAAAATAAAAAACTACTTCAGATATGTGAAAAAAATTCAAATAATTAATCATTTTATATTGTATAATACATATGTGAAGTAGTTTTACACATATGTACAATTAATCTTTTATTTCACACATGTGTAAAAGTATTCTACAAATGTATTAAAGAATTTCACATATGTGTAAATCTTTTTACTTATGTGGAAAAAAAAAGTTATTTCACTTATGTGAAATAAAAAATATAATTGAACATGTGTAAAACTATTCAACAGATGTGTTAAACTTTTCCACAGGTGTGTTCGTAAATATTTCTTTGGTCAAAGGATTTCAGACTGGTGGAATACATTACCGAGTGACATTGTACATGCTCCTGACATATTAACATTTAAAAATAAGTTAGATTCACATTTTAAGGACCATCCAGTTTTGTATACTTATAGAGCACTAGATCATCCTCTTAAACCCAATATGACAATTGTGTAATGAACTGTGAGCGGCTTATATGGAATAACATTTCCTACCAAGCCGTAATTATCTAATCTAATCTAATCTAATCTAAAACTATTTCACGTGTTAAATTATTTTAAGTTCTTGTACATATGTGAAATTGTTTTACACATGTGAAAAATATTTTCACATATGTAGAATTATGGAATATATATGCTAAACGGCTTGCCATAGCCTACCGTGTTGCGTGAGTGTAAGAATAAGAAATGAACATCCTTTCAATTCCTAGCAGAGACAGTCGGCTTAGGTTATGCTCTAGCTGCTATTTCAGCAGCTGAAGCATGCATGTTTGCCATTTAATGAAAATCCTTTTTACATTTTGTTGATAGGTTGGATAAAGGGAAAAAAACATTATTTCACCAAATCTAGCCCTGTATTTAAAGGCCCGTCCTACTTTCGGGTTCTCTAAATATTTATTTAGAAAAAAAAAGTTAACCTACGTCAAATGCACCCTTACCTGCTCAGTAATGTCTATATCTTCCCTGGCAGCAAGCCAACTCACAGACACACCTATGACGGCTCATGTTGAAGTCGCTGGTCCTGGCCCAATGTAATTTGGTATGTTAACTTTGCAGCAAGTGATCTCTAAATTAAGATCATTCCAGGCATGCAAGGTACATACCACGACACAGCACCACGTGGTAAACATACATACATACATACATATATATATATATATATATATATATATACATACATATATATACATATATATACACATATACATAAATATACATATATATATATACATAAATACATATATATACATATATATACATATATACATAAATACATATATATATATATATATATATATATGTTTACCACGTGGTGCTGTGGACTATATATATATACATATATATATATATATATATATATATATATATATATATATATATATATATATATATATATATATATATATCACAGACCTATGGGTGAGTGGCGTCTTCCATTAGGGTCTCATAGGGATTAATAAGGTGTCATTATTTGTTCAGTACCTTACTGTTATTAGAGAAACGATACACAGACCTTTTTGAGGGAACCTCCGTGACAAGTAACGGAGAACTATCAACAGTGAAAACAGACTGGTTACATTCGCCTTCCGTCTATTCTTGTCTCTGTGTTTAAATCAAAGATTTACACTGTTATAGTATTCTCAATGATATGAAGAGAACCAGGCTGACTGCCATTTTCTTATCTTTTTGTGTAGCGCATGATGGTGGGGGGGGGGGGGGATCTTGCAATACTATGTTGCACTTTTTTGTTGTATTCTTCAGTATGGCCCTGGAACCTTTAATAAAGCCATTAAATTGAATCAAATTGTTTGTTTTTCACATGAAGTGATCTTATTAATTGTTTGTAAGCTTGTTCATATCAGATAATAAAATGCTCTCTCTCACCTGTGTTTTTTTTTTTTTTTTCTCATTTCATTGAATGGTCTGAAAAACCAACATGGTCACAGGGTAGTACTCAGTGTCATATTGTAAAAGGTACCAAAATATAGTTTGTAGCTTATGTTTTGAGAATCCTTAGGGCCAATGAAGTTGCCTTAAAATTTTGGAAAATTAGGTATGAACAGGCTGTGTATCTTGCTTTAGCTTTGACATGAGAAGATGATGTGGGAGATATCCAGAATTTATAAATATGGTGAAAAAAGGCGAAAAAAAAGAAATATATTACATGCCCCTTTATGCTCAGCATTAAGAAAAAAGGAAAGAAGCTGCTAGTCCGTGTCATGAATTGAAGGCTATGCATGCATACCTGCATACATTGAAAAGTTGAAATGTACAAACCAAAACAGCTTGCTACTTATTTTTCCCTCTTGGTGAAAGAGAACCTTAAATGTTTGCAGCACTTCACAGCTTCTTCAAAATTAAAAAAACAAAAAAACAGAGGCACTATCATATATATATATACACATATATATATATATATATATATATATATATATATATATATATATATATATATATATATATATATATATATATATATATATATATATATATATATATATATATACATATATATACATATATACATACATATATATACATACATACATATATATACATATATATATATGGATAAAGTATACACCGATGACCGTATCTCACACAAATGTATGAATGTTAAATAGGTATTTATGAAAGGTATTTATCATATCAACAGTCCGAAAATTACGTGTGTCAATGTACAATGTATGTCTGTAACTGCATCTTGTGTTATAGATTATGTCCGCTATATTTGTTGAAAATAAGCAATATTTATAAAATTTCTGTGGAATTTGCAGTTATGATGCCTTTTTTGACAAAGAAATCACAAAAAAAACTATTTTTTTAATTGCAGAACCTTTTTTTGTCCATCATGATGTACGTTTTTACCAATTAATGTAAATGTATGGAAACAGCAGAGGTGCAGTGATGTGATGCCAGCAAGCACAGTGCTGCCACCACTGGCAACATCCTACTTTGAACTAGTGTTGAAAGTCAAGTGAATCCCTCGTCCTTTCATGTGGCAATGAGAATGCTCCCTTTTTGGTTACGCCAACAAGCCACCCCAGCCTTCACAGACCAGCAAGGACTACTGTAGGGGAATGGCAGTTGGACGTTCTGCCTGGCAAAATTCTGCACTATAAGGCACTAACAGATTTGTCCCTGTTACCCAAAATGAGACATTATGGATATTATTATTTAAGAATACATAAGTCACCTAATGTTTGTCAAAGCTGTTTTTGACTTCTTCTCCAAACCCTTCTCTTAGATGCTTCTAAAAGTTGGTGGAAATTTAACTTATGCAATGGTCAAAAAAACTTATTCACAAGGTGATGATATTCCCCATCCCGGATTCATAAAGAATTTGATGGGTCTCTACCAAATATGTTCAAATGTGTATGCTCCAGTGGAGTTTTTATGATTTTGTTCTCCACTTTTTGGGAAAGTCTTTAAAAATCCTCTCCAAAGTGCACCTGACAAACTGCTTTAAAATTGCACAAGGACACTTCTTGGGACCCCAGACTTTAATCTGTTGAACAGGTGGCACTGTTTTGGGTTTTTTTTTCTGTTACAAGTTTTTGTGTGTTAATATTTTCAACTTCTCCAAATCCTTTCCTCAGACTGTTCTGAAACTTGATGGAAATTTAGCTTGTGGGAGGGTTAAACAAAGGTGTTCACAAAGGTGTGATGACTTAGAGCCCTGATTTTAAAGTTTTCAATAGGCAAGGTCAAGATTATCTGGTTCATGTGGTTTCTCAGTAGAGGGCTCTGTATGCAGAAGGGCTAGATATGTGTCCTTCCATTAGTTTCTATTGTGATTTGCACTGTGTAACTTTAAAGCCACTCAGCGTAGAAACACCAAATTTGTTGCAGCAAATGGTTGTATATTCGTAAAATACTGCTGTAAATTTGATAAATTTTGCTGCCAAACTATTCAATGTGTTAAATGTTACTTTAACTTGGGATCTTATGGGAATACACACCTTTTGCCCCCAAGAATTTTGTGTATTGAGTTGTGTATTCTGCCAAATACACATAAAACTGCTAGTTGTGACATGTCCTATTTGTGTACCTGTCAGTTAATCCATGCATTCCAATTGATTGCTATGTAAGTCAGTGGGGATTGCAATGAAAATTACCATCTGTGTAAGTAAGTTCAGCTGAGCCCAGGACTCTCACAATCTTTTTTTTTTGCTAGCTAACTGCTTCTTTGTTGTTCTTCCTTGTTACTACATGTTTATGTGAACATGAGTATCTGAACAAATGAAATTTTCAAAATTAAAACATTTTCTTTTTCAAATAAAATTTCAAGAGAATTGTTATTTAATTCTTATCCCCTCGGCCAATGGGGTATTGTTGTCATGTCTGTGCATTTGTATATCCATCCTCTGTCTATGTTACTGTTGCAGATGCAGCAACCGACAAAATAACAGACTGCATCACCAACCACTGAACAACTTGCGTTGAACTTGAGATCCCGGGGGCCCCAGAAGTGTTCCCATGCAGTTTCGAAACATTTGGCTTGACAGTTTCTTCTTTGAAGATTTTTTTAAACAATGTTATGTCGTATGAACAAAAAATAGTAAAAATTAAAACAAGAGGCCCATAGGCCTAATGCTCTGCTGGCATCTTGGCTATATTGCACCTGTTCATTTCAAAGCGGAGAGTCTTCAAGTCTGAACATATATTGCTGAATGTAAAAATTGTCGACCAGATGGCACTTCGCCCACATGTAATCATAGCTTATTTGTGCAACTCCTGTGATGAATATTGTTGCATGTGCCAAAACAACGAGCTAGCCCTTAACTTTATGTTCTCAATGACCTTGGGACAGAAGATCAAGGACACCCAGATTATGTGATACAAGAGGCCCACAGGCCTGCCTGGTGCTGTGCTGACATTGCCATTCAAGTCCAACCTACACCCTGCCATTACAAAATCACGTCTTTCAACTTTACAGGCATGGAGACCTCACAAAAATAGGTCAAAGTCACTGATATTACATATTATTCTAGCTTTGGACATTGTCTATATATCCTAAATTTGGCAAGTCTAATCCACTTACTTTTTGAAATATAGGATTTTATATCTTAAAACACATTTTGGCTCATAATTTTTATTAAATTATAGGTGGCGCCACTAGTATCACTAGCAACTTAGACTTTGACCTCCCCCAAAATCCTACCAAATTTGGTGAAGAGCTGCTGCAAATTAAAGATGCTAGAGTGTTCACACGATCTTCATATTTTGACCCCTATATTGCATAATATTAAAGGTGATGCCACCATTATCAAAAAAAAAAAAAAAAAAAAACCCTAGATTTTTATACCCCTGTAAGTCCTGAAAGTTAAATTTGGCTAACTTGAAATCTGTGGGCAGTACTGTGATCACAAGATTTTCACATTTTGACCTGTATATTACATAATACCATAGGTGGCGCCACCAACATTGATGTCCACAAAGATTTTTATACACTCATAACTCCTAAATGTTACATGGGCATATCTCGAGAATTGTGGGGTGCACAGCATTCACAAGATGACCCCAATATTCAAACTGCCAATTTGACCTTGACCTTCAACTTGGATTAAAAAATAGTTACAACAATGCCCCCAACATTGAGCTTTCCACATATCGTCTGTTTGCTCAAATCAGGTAAAACCCTTTTTGAGTTATTGAAGAAAAACAATAAACTTGACAAATGCCAAACTCCATAATTACTGGGTCACAGTGACCAAAAAGCAGGTCAACAAGTCCAGTTTTATGTATTATGTAATCAAGTGCAATTTTGATATCGAGGCTCAATTCTCTTTGCCATTGATGTCCAAGCTACACTCGGCCATTACAAAATCACCTTTTCACCTTTACAGGCATGGTGACCTCACAAAAATAGGTCTAGGTAACTGATATTGTTTAACATTCTACCTTTGGCCATGGTCTAAATATCATATAAATTTTGCAAGTCTAATCCAATTACTTTTCCAAGTATGGAGTTTTACATCTTAAAACACATTTTGGCTCATAATTTCTGGCAAATTAGAGGTGGTGCCACTAGTATCATTAGCAACTTAGACTTTGACCTCCCCCACAATCCCACAGAATTTTATGAAGATCTGCCAAAAATTAAAGATGCTAGAGTGTTCACAAGATTTTCACATTTTGACTGCTATATTACATAATGTAGGTGGCGCCACCAATATCGAAAGGGTCTAGATTTTCATACACCCTGTAAGTCCTGAAAGTTATATTGGGCTAACTTGAAAACTGAGGACAGTATTGCACTAATGAGCAAAAGTTTACAGACGTCTCCAGTATGATACACTTATGTAGAAAAACATGACCCATATTCATAAATATCAATATGAGCATATGAATTAAAAAGTTTAAGGACAATTCTGATGAAGTTCTATTTATTGTAGATGAAAAGCATACAGTGCATTTGCATATATTATTGTTATAATTTGCACGTGCACTTGACTAAGCAACTGAAGACACAGACAGAACATGATATGTGATTACACCATATTTATTACCAGTTACCCACTCAATTCACCTGTCACTAATACACTCTTATCTAACACAACCTTCCACACACATATGAATTTGTTGGGGTGATCTGTTATTAGCCATGTATGTTGTATATTTGTATTGTCCACAGATTACAAGACCTGTTTTATGTAGCCTAGTTTAGGAGCTCCAGCTCATTTTTTTCTCTGTCTCTTTGTCTTGATCTCAGTCAATCTTGCTCCAAATACAATCATGTCATATGCATAAGATAAATTTCCTTGAAAATGAAATCCAACATCATAGCATTTGTGCTGGTTTTATATATATTGCATTCATTCATTGTACATTTTTATGGACTGTGAAATGCTGCTGTTTTTCCCTAGTCTCATTTTCTGAGTCAAGAAATCATTACTGCGGCCTGTCTAAAAAGTCGTTTGTTTTTGCTGACAATACTGTTTCCAGACTGATACAAAACACACGTAAAATACATGTGTAAATATGCAGGCTTTTGAAATATTACCAAAATAACTGATAAGAAAAAAAGGACTTTTTGCAAAAGCCTGTTGCTGGTTTCAATGCAGGAATCATATCAAAATATGGAGGTGTGGCTACATAGGAACTTCCACTCTGCACCCAGCTTTGGACAGTCTCTTCACTCAACAGCCTTGTTATTTCTTTTTCCAAAGGTGGCTATATTTATTTATGTCAAAAGAGTCTTCAATATCTTCTTCAATAACTATCTTCTGCTTTGGTCTTCTACGAGCCAGTCGTGCCAACTTCTGCTCTTCTGACAAACTGGACAGGTCTAGTGGTAACTGAAACAGGAACCAGCACATTTTTTTTTCATTGTATGATACTTCAGGAACACCCTTATACCAGTATTTAGCAAACATAGAGATATTTACCTGGGCTAGCGCTAGGAATTTTTACCCCTCAACCAATATGGCTAAAACTACAAATTTCTTTTAGCCAAATGGAATCTTCTTTAGCCAAATATTAGTCCAATAAATCTGACACATATAAAGTCAAAACGCACCCCCCCTCCCAGCCTGCTGTCCAAAAAGACCTTAAAAATATTTTGTCAAACACACAACCATACATACTTACATTGTTATTAAAATAAGTAAATTTTCTTTTCTTTTCTTCATTTACATTTTTTTTTTTCTAAAATAAAGTTTTAAGTTATGAAACTTGGACATATGATAAGGCTAATGGCCAAGACATGTCAGAACTTAATTATATTATGGTTTTAATTTATAATCCTAGTTTTGAAAAAAATGCACTTTTTGAGCCAATTTTATGAAAACTTGTTCAGATAATGGTTATGATACTTTGATTATCATCAGTAATTAAATCAACAGAAAGATATATAAATCACTGCTGGTATATTTATCATAGCTAAATACATGGATAAAATATTAAAAGGAAACATTAATTTTCAAGATAACTTTTAATAATTTTCTTTTGGAAGAAACATATCAGCTCATTCCAGAATAGTTTTTTTTTCTTTTTCTTTCCTTTTTTCTTCCTTTTTTTTAATAACTGGAGTTGACAGTGGTAAATAATGCTTGTAGTAAAGAGTTATTAAAATATGAACAAAGTTAAAACATTAGATATAAAAAAAGTAAGAAAATATGTGTATATTGCATTATGTTCACCTTGACAACAGACAAAATACTGTGTAGGTTTACTAAACCATTAAACAGGCCTGTCAATGGGTAGGCCTTTATATCTATTGAGAATATGCAGATATTACACAGTTTTAAAAATCTTGGCTGCTTGAATCAATATTGTTACTTCCTTTATGTCAATGTTAACATAAATAAACTTCAAGTATCAAACTTCTGATTAAAAGACAATAAAACAAAAACAAACAAATGCTTGTTAATTAAAAATCTATAAAAGATAAAAATACATGTACCAAATTTGCTGCCCATATCTGAAGGAGCACAAGCGTTTTTCATTTTCGTCAACAGATGGCAGGACTACTACACATGTGCCAAGAGCATGGCAGCCCGCGAATTTTTCACTTCTTTATTTCAATGAATTTCTTCACTACAAGGCATTTATGAATCATGACAACTCTGTCTGTGGTCATTAGTGGATAGATACAATGTTTTGACAAGGAATCCTATAATATGAAGACCTAAACTGGGAGCTGGAAGTCACGATATGACTTTGATCAAGTATGTATTTTGGACAGCTTGTTTACGTGTGCTGAGTCAAAAAGCCATTTTGAGATTGACAGAGAAGAACATCGATTAATTTATGCCTGAGCAAAGCAAATAGACGTAATATTATATGTCTCTGAATGTATTTTCTTATTCTCTGAAGTCCACTTTGAAGTTGAATAAAGTTTTCTTTCCGTTATTTCGGTAATGCAGGTCCGTTTTTTTTACCTGAATATCCCAGAACAAAACCTGTCCTGGAAAATTTTATCTTCGCCAAATTGGCGAACTTATTCGAATTTTCTTTCGCCAGATCAACTATTTTTTCGCCAGTGGTGAATTGGCGAATGGCTAGCGCGAGCCCAGTTTACATACATGTATTATACAAGAGATTCTATAAGAAAGGTCGTCTTTCTTTCTCTCCCTCTCTCCAAGACACACACACACACACAAAATCTAGAGTACCTTTTAATGTAGAGTGTCCTAAAATAGTAACTTTCTTCTACGAGGCTCCTACTACAAGAGAAACTTATTTCCTTTGTGGGGGTATTTGACATTACATGTACTTTCCAAAGCTATATGGTTGTTACTTGATGTCATACTTTTGTCACATGTGACACACTGTACAACAATCTCTGTTCATGTCAAACAAAAGTACATTGTGGGTTCTTTAAATGTCAGAAAAAAAAATGAAAGGTAATTTGGCTCACATAATAAAAAGCAAACATGATTTTAAATGTTGGCAGATTTCCATAATATTGATAAAACTTCATTTGATATCCCTAAAAAGTTTGTTTCAAATTAGTATAATATGTCCATGAATCTGATTTTGTTAGTTGCTTCGTTCTATTTACCACTGCAATTTCACAAATCTTTACAAATTTCAGTTGCTCTCTAAATCTCAATTGTCTCCTGACTAGATCTACTTTTCACAAATATGGATTCCAAATTGTGCACAATATGCCTTTTGAACACACAGTACTTACACAACATGACCAAGTTTATTCTGAAGGAATACTGTACTACAATCATGGCGACAGAGCTGCAAATGTAAACTCATGGCTCTTACCTTGATTATTTCCCTTGGTTCTTTGTACCTTACGTTGACAGTGGCACCATCTGGCAGGACAAGCAGTGTGGGGTACATGCGAGCATACAGCTTGCGGTTGATTCGACTGCCAGCTGTTGTTCTGTTGCTGTTGTGACGTACTGCTTCTGCTCGCACAAGGCTCTGACAGGTTCGACATAGACTGGTAGTGGTCAGCCATCTACAAACACAGCATCCAGGTCCAGGTAGCATTTGAATACTAGATGTGGTTGCAACATTATTCACATGCCAATATCGGTGGACAGGCAGAGTGGGTAAAGGTTAAACATTTGTCTGTTTGATGCATACGTGATAAATACACTGGTCCCCTCTTGTAATGTGATTCTTACTGGGGAGCAAACTCTCTTAAAAGACCACCATCTGGACTGTTCCACACAGCAGATGCACAATTTTGTCCACAGGAGTCCGTGGTGTCCAAGAAAAACTGTAAATAATTTAGCCAGAGAGACAGAGAAGGAAGGAAGTTGGCAGACAGAGCCAGAAGACCCCAACTTTAGCAACAAAATGTCAGTGTTGACACACAGACAATTATAGTACACATATATAAACTTTATGCATACACATCAGAATTCTTATAACACACCAAGGAGTCTCTACCCTCCTTGAACACACAGAGTATAGTCACAATAGCAAGCACTATACACCTGTGGACAAAATTGAGCTTCTGCTGTATGGAACAGTCTGGATGATGAAAATTAGGGAAATTATGGACTTTAAATGCTTCATATCTTCAAAGTAACATGAAATGCCTGCTGAAGTTATATCTACATTTCTGAGCACTTCAATACAAGATCATAGCTGCTTGGTGGTATTGCGAAATAATTTTCCTTACAAAATAGATAGACTAGTTGCAAAGCATATCTTCATTTCTACCTGTGATATTGTATTTGTATTACTTTTTGAAAGTCACCTATGAATGCACTTTGTCCTGCCTGTATATCAATACCATTAACCTGAATAGCAGTCAGTCAGACAAGCCTTTTCATCAGAAACAAACACACACTTTGAACTCTATTCTCAGATCTGCACATCTGGACAGGGGAACAAAAACAGCAGAACTAGGCTGGCACTGCTCAGTGAGGCAGGCTTTTTCCATCTCTGGATACTTCTGCAGTTTTAGAATTCACAGTCAAAAAGAGATAAATGCCATGGCCTATGCATCAGTATCACTATTCACAATTTTGACCAACCTTAAGAATACAGTGTTGTCATTTTGTTTCTGAAAGCCATAGTCATTTACCTGAAAATTTCTGTAACAAAATGGAAGATTTGTTGATGATGAGGTTTACTTTGAATCATTCAGGGGCCATCAGTTGTCCCCATGTGCATGACATAACTTAATTGTACCATGGACCTATTATCCGATAATAGGTCCATGATTGTACACAACAAGCACCCACACATTTACGGCTCCAAGCGCGATGATTTGACCCTTCACTTGTTCCAAAGTGTATTAAGAATTGCAACATGCAAGTACCTTAATTTTGTTAAGGCTTAACAAAATTTTGCACTGAAAATGTAGTAATGGCTGTTGTGGGCATGGATATTTTATGATGTGATGCACAATCAGCTTTTTTGTTTTGGAGCTTTACAATCCAGGCTCCGTTCTTGCCTACAGAGAATATACCTACAGCAAATTGAAAAAAAAAACTAACAAAAAACAAAAAACAAAACAAAACAAACAAACAAACAAACAAACAAACAAACAAACAAAAAACCCAAAACATTTTCTTATTCACCCTGGCCTTGTTCGGTAGGGTTTCACTGCTGAGAAAGTTGGGGCATGGGCCATGGCATGGATTGTTCAGCAGCTCTGGCTTTTTCAATTTCATGTGTGACTGAAGACTGCATCATGTTACTTTGATCAGGGACCTTCTATTAAGTCTATAACACGTCCCTGGTTTGATTCAGTGTGAGCACGAGTCATTGCCGGAGTGATAGTAGAAATTCCATTTTGCACCTCACTGTCTGTGTGTGACACTGTCCTCAGCCTCAGGCTCTGCCTCGAGTACTTCCAGTGTTTACACATCTGTCCCTAGAAACTGAGGCAATGTTATCATGGTAGAGTCGGAGTGGTCAAATGAGAGGTCAAAATTGGAAAAATGTTTCATGCGTGTTCAGCCGAACACACAACCCAAGTCCCAAAACACAAAATTCGGTTGGTTGAATGGCAACCGCAAGTTACTATTCTTCTATTATCGCCCACCCTCCGTCCTCTGACGACCTGACATTGCTGTTACTCAGTAAATCATGACAATAATTAGTTTGTGTAACCTTCAAAATGTACTTAGCATCATCCTAACCTTGGCAACGAAACCTGACCAAGGAAGTCCATACTTACCGGCAAGTTAAGAGTGCCGACATCATCAGTGGATGCCAGCAACTGTAAAAGGAGAAGCTGAACTATCAGGTGATTAGTTCTTATATTTTTCAACAGGTGGCAACCCTTGTCGACGGCTACGCTTTTTCAAGGGTTTCAGGTAATGAGAAAACTGGACTTACAAGTGAAACTGGTAGACAAATGTGGTAAAATAAAGGATTTTCCCGACAGTTATTTCTGCAAGTTGTCCATAATGTAAAGAGATAATAAAATTGGGGTTACCAGCCAAATTTTATGCAATACCTTTGATAATCAAGTTAAGTAATTACCAAGCATTAATACTCAACCTTGAGTCCCGCTGGAGTAATTGAACAGAAACAAAGTAGATCCAACTTCAGTTATGTAGGCCTACTTCAGGCTCCCATGGGGGCTCCCAATAGGAAATGCCTGAGCCTTAGAGGCGGGGACAGGATGTGTCAGGGAGGGTTCTTTTAATTATTATTTTTTTATTTAAGGAAGGTCAAGCGATGAGCCTAGGGGGGATATATCCAGGACCAGGGGCCAACCACAGCTGTGAGAGAGTGGGTGGTGGACCCTTTGCCTCGGCTCTGGTCCTGGAAAACATTTCAGCACAAGCTGAGAAGGTTTACCATGAGCATGGTCCCCCCCCCCCCGCCTCATCTATCCCCTTCCTCTTTTTTTTTTTTAGGCCGACTGTGTCATACAGGATCGCGGCAGACAAGCGGAGAGCCACCACCACATCATCATCATCATCATCATCATCATCATCATCATCATCATCATCATCATCATCATCATCATCATCATCATCATCATCATCATCATCATCATCATCATCATCATCATTATCATCATCATCATCATCATCATCATCATCATCATCATCATTGCTGCGGGTGTTTACACTTCAATAATGTGAACAGCTACCACTTACCTTGATTATATTGGCGGTGTTCTTATTGTCTGTCACGTGTCTTAAATTCCAGCAATTTAATCAAAGAGATATAAAATTTTCTACATGTGTAGACCTATGTGTGTTTTTAGACGGGGGCTTAAAACACAGGGTTTTGTACTCCAAACCTTGGGTTTTGTTCAAAACCCAGGGATTTGTACACAAAACTCTGGTTTTTGCTTCATTATCCAATCTTTTCACAAAACTCACGGTTTTGTTGCAAAACCCTTAGTAGTTGTCATGATAACCCTGGGTTTTGCAATTGTTTTGTTCAATAATTTGCAAATCCCAGGGTTTTGTGACATCAGAAGTCCTAGGGTTTTGAATAATCCGCAAAACCATGGGATTCGTGATGTAATAAAACCCATGGTTTTGTATTTTACAGCAAAATTGGTCACATGGATACACACAACGCGGCTTGCTTGCTGAACTTGCAGTAAACCAATTAATATCATGCTGAGGTAGCAGATCTCGGAAAACTTTCACCGATTCGCAAATTAAACGTCGTGTATTTTATCACTTTGCACATGGTATTTCTGAACTCCACCTTCATTCCCACCATTCAGAATTATTAACGTGTGTGTGTCAACACACAGTTTTCTTTCTTTCTTTCTTTCTTTCTTTCTTTCTTTCTTTCTTTCTTTCTTTCTTTCTTTCTTTCTTTCTTTCTTTCTTTCTTTCTTTCTTTCTTTCTTTCTTTCTTTCTTTCTTTCTTTCTTCCTTCCTTCCTTCCTTCCTTCCTTTCTTTCTTTCTTTCTTTCTTTCTTTCTTTCTTTCTTTCTTTCTTTCTTTCTTTCTTTCTTTCTTTCTTTCTTTCTTTCTTTCTTTCTTTCTTTCTTTCTTTCTTTACCAGCGAATTTGTCCGACACTTTTCTCTGACAGTATCATATTTTCCACAATTTATTTTTATTTCTTATCAGGAAAACTTCCCCTTTACAGTAGGGGCACCAATGGAACTGGGTAAATTCCATGGTGCGTCCAATATATGTACAAGTAATTCGTCATCCTTATTGACACAGATAATATGTATACGTTAAAAATTAAGTATCTACAATTAATAATTCGTGTCCTCGGCACCAAAACTAGAGATACACCACTCATTGGGACAAAACTCTAGAAAGCGTAAGGACAAGTACATTATACATATTACATAAATACAATCTAGAACATAAAGCTTCCACTGGTATAATCATTGAAAAAAAGGCATTACCACAGTATGTATGTACAAATCAAATTACAAAATTGTCAATTCACCATGATTGCATATATGGAGACGTGGGTTTATATTGAGGGGACCCCCAGCAGAGGCGAAGCCGCGCAGGCGTAACAAGTACGCCGCAGCGGACACCGGCTCTGCCGGTGTGACTCCATCTATATACAATATAATACAAATCAGACCAGATAAAAACATACTATGTATCTACGTATATCTATAGGGTCCCTTCCACAAACGCTCTTCTCACCTTCCAGGCGTCTCTTATGTATTTTTTGCTTGCTGCATCAAAGAGCCACCCTACTTCATCCCCGTGATCGAAAACAAGATCACCAAGCAGGAGAGACAATTTAGAGTTTAGGGAAGACGCAGCAAAAATTTCCCAGATGTACATTTTGTTACCCCTTGATAATTCGTTTTCTAAACATTTCCAATTTTTTTGCCGAATTGAAAGTAGGTTTGGGCACAAAAACATAAAATGTTGCAGATTTTCACGAGCATTGTGACAGAGTGGACAGTTACTATCTGTGATTTTTTTCCATCTTAAAAGATCCTCTTGAATCCCAAGACATCCGGTTCTTGCTTTAAATTTTAAACGTGCACTTTCGAAATAATACTTTTCTCCGAATGAAGATCTCTTCAAGATTCTATACTTTGACAAAGGTGCTTTGTAATCGATTACGCTGCAAAATCTGTACATAATTACAATGCTTAATTTCTTGAATGAAAGGAGCCACTATCCATTTCCACCGTACATTGTATTGTCCAAACCCACTTCTGTATAAATTTTCTCGATCTCTTTCAAATATGGCCACGAAGAATGATTCCCATTCTGATATGATATTTCCATTTCTTTAAACACCTTTTTTTACATAACATTGATTCATCGATGCCAAAGTTTAAACGATGGAAATTTTTCATACAGACACACTCCAAACTTGGCATGATTGTACCTCCATACAAGGAATAGGGCCTTTTTATACAAAGGAATGAAGATGTTTAAAATTTTAAAAATGAGAGGCATTTGAAATTATAAGTCTTGAATATCTTCAAAAGTATAATAGATAAAGCTGTCATTCCAACTTCTACCAGGGGGTTATTGACCATTGCGCATCTAATGAATTTAAATCAAAAGTTGTAGCAATTTTAATAAATTATGCTAATTAGCAGCATTTGAAATTTTATATCTTGAATATCTTCAAAACTATTATAGATAGAGATGTCATTCCAACTTCTACTAGGGTTTTTTTGACCATTGCGCATGTGATGAATCTAAACAAAAGTTGTAGCTATTTAAATTATGCTAATTAGCAGTATTCGAAAATTTCAATCTTGAATAACTTCAAAGCTATAATAGATAGAGGCATCATCCCAACTTCTACTCCTGTGTTATGGAATGGTTGTACATTGCCATACAAATCATCTTTTCTAGTTGCATCTATTTCTGTGACAGCTCTCTGGCTCTTCCCCGGGAGCTCTGCAACTGCAAGGGTGAAAATTCCGTTTGGGACGGTATGTACCTGCCTGTGTCAGCCCCCCCCCTTACAAACTACCATTTCCTAGTAGGGGAGACTGGGGAGAATTGGGACAGGGGTAAACTACGACAAACCGCACATCTTTAATTTATTAAAACTAATCTGCGCCTGCTTAGATCTATAGTTGGGACCCCTTGACCTCACTCTGGTGCCGGGATTCTGAAGCAGCTTGAAGCCCACATGACAGGAGGACATGTTTTCTTATTTTATCCCCCCAAAAGATTCTTTTTAACTTCTCATATTTTTGTGTATTTCTTGATTCAAAGATTAAGAAGGCATTTATTTTGGTTTTGGCAAATATGTAACCTCAACAATGTACAGCCGATACAATTGTCAGGAAGTTTGAAGTAGAGGGGCAGTCATCTGTAATATTATTAAAAAAAAAAAATGACCCATGGGGAGAAGTGGAACAGTCTGTCCAAGCCCTCTACAAGTACTGATGTGTCATTTTAACGGTCTCTGTAGAGAGGTAAAACTGGCAATTGAATATAGTTTATAGAAAAGGAAGACGTCACAAAACCCAGAGTTTTGCAATCTCACAAAACCGAGGGTTTTGTTCTGTTATTTCAAAGTTACAAAACCCAAGGTTTTCTGGCGAAACCGAGGGTTTTGTTCAAAAAATAACAAATTTGGGGGTTTTGTGATCAAAACTCAGAGTTTTTGCTCTTAAACTGTGGGTTTTGTGCTCAAAACCCAAGGTTTTGCTCCTAAACCCTGAGTTTTGTACACCAAACCCAGAATTTTGCAGCAAAGGTCCAGGGTTTTGTCCAAAATCATATCAAAATTCACTAACGAAGCAAAACCCAAGGTTTTGTGACAAAACCCTGTGTTTTGCAAACGAAACCCATGGTTTTGTGATAAAACCTATGGTTTTGACTGCAAAACTCAGGGTTTTGCAAAGTAAAACCCGGTGTTTTGTGAATAAAACTCAGGATTATGTGAACTATTGAACAGTACAACTTCCATACCTGTGTGCTATATAAAACAATATTGGGGCAGGTGGGCGTGACATTTTCTTCCAGTCACTTCATAGACATAAAATAAACCTTAAATCAACAATGAATTATACTTTGCTCTTGCAAAGTATCACATGCCTTCTCTTATTCTACACAGAGAGTACCCATGAAATAAAGAAATATTGGTTACAATGTGCTTTCACAAATGGGTTCTGAATGACATTAGGCAATGACGTATTTGGATATAGAATATACCAGATTCAATAGTATGCTTGGGAAATATATATATATATATATATATATATATTAATTTGCTCTGCTTGTGTACAATGTCAAAAATCTTTTGTTACACTATACAGAAGTGTACTTTCGAAATAAGGTTTATTTTTGCCTCCGGTGTCCGTATTTTACAACGTTCCGTGCTATGATTCCTTTCTCGGAACCTGTGAAAGATAAGTATATCTGACAATACCATTGTATTTGTGTCTTTTTGCGCAGAACCACTTCCTAGTAGTCATTACCCTATTCCGTAGTCCGAACTATTTACTCTCCATTATCATTGTCATCATGTGTCATTTCATACATACTCACAAATTCAATTCTAAAAATCTAACTATGGACACAGAGCATGAAACGCCGCCCATCTCAATAGGAACCACTTAGTTGTACACGAGCATGCAGTCGTAATGTAAAAGTCATAAACGATAAAAATATGTTTCAACGGAATGCTGTATGTACGGGAGCGGCTATTGCTCTGTCGTATTCTCCATCATGCAGAGACCGGCATTCTTATTAATCGAAAACATGTTGAATGAGAAACATAAACCATACTTATATTTTGAGAGCATCCCTGATTACTTAAATTCCCTTTATAACTGTTGAATTAACACTTGCCTTCTAAACCATGAAAAACACAAACGTTTTTGAATAAATTCTAATTGGTGTGGCAAAGGGTAAGTCGGTCACGAATATAGTTCTAAAAGTCTATCACCACTGGACGCATGGGGAATTTTATCAAACGAGATTACAAATTTGGTAATGTAGGATCTGCTGTAGGGCCACTTGAACGTCATAATTACAATGGTACAAAAACATGCATTCGGCACAAACAAGACAAAAATATCTAACATGTATCAGAAAAAAGAAGTTAAGGTCGTCTTACAATATTTGACTTTTGAAACTACAGAAGAATTTTTTGAAAAAGTTAACTAAAATAAATAAATAAATAAATGAATGAATGAATGAATGAATGAATGAATGAATGAATGAATGAATAAATAAATAAATAAATAAATAAATAAATAAATAAATAAATAAATAAATAATAGGAACAGGCAACATTTCAGACTAATTACACTTTGTTTGTTGTCCAACTTTTTCTGTGAAATGATGTGCCTAATGCCTTACGACAGGGAAATTTGTTCAAGCGCATGCAATAAGGAAATGTGTCCAAGACTTTCCAAATCCATGCTACATGGAAGAGTGCACAACCTTCACATGGAAAATATGTCCAAAGCCATGCTGCATGGAGGGGTGCACAGCCTTCTCAATCTCATGGCCTTCGCCATGTTGTGAAGAATGATATTAACAATTACATATACTTTGACCCCGACACATGTGTCAAAGTATAGACATTGCAACCCTGACCACCTCAGTTATAAGACCATCTCATAAATAAGACCCGGCTTGCTGTAACCATGTATTTTCCTTTCATTGTAAATTTATGTGCCATCAGCTCTGAATCAAGACCAGTTTTCGGTGAGACTGTAAGTGGGTTTAATACCGAGGTTCTATTGTACAGTCATGTTTTCAAAGCACATATATGTATATATTTTGTAACATCAACATTTTTAATTGCGAGAGAGATATAAAGAGTTTGTTTATTCTTCATTCTCACGAGATTCTTGGAGTCTCGTTTATTATTGTTTGTACCCTTCGCAGTTTGACATGGTCTCATTGTTTCAAGTTTCCCGCGGTGTGACGTAGTTCCCTTTGTCAGAATCACTTGGACATTTTTTGTTGAACTGGCACCAGCTATAAGGCTGTTCTGGAGAATCTTTTCGCCCGCCCATCCCACCCTTTTTTTTTTTTTTCTTTTTTAGGCTGGTTTTGACTTTTCTTTGCAGTTATCATGGTTATTCAAATAATTTGTTGGAAAAGTCAACTGTATTTTGCACGGCCAAATAAATAAATCTATTTTATTTATATTGTTGTGGTTGTTGGTTTCTTTATTTAATAACGAGTAATTATCAGTGGGTATGACACCTTCTTTAATTTTGGACATGAACCTTTTTAGTGAACGTTTCATGGGGGGGGGGGGTGTTAATAAATGCCAGTCTAAATCTAAAGGAAACAATGCTGCCTATGGAAAAGTTATGTAATATCATTATGAAAGGAAATAATATTTGCCGGGCTAGCATGAATATAACAATTTTATTACACGTGAAACCAAAGTATGATGCCAGAATCTGTGCGATAATCACTTAAGGGAAAGGTGTGGCTGCTTTGCAGGGAAGCAACAATTCTAGTTGCATAAGGAATAATCGGGAAATGAGACACGAATAACAAAACTACTGGGTACTTGTTCAAGACAAGATGCTTTCATAATCCCAGATCAAAACTGAAATACATGGAACCATTATTTTGCCCAATAGAGTTGAAAAAGAAATGCGAAAAACTCTGGCCAATTTTCCAATAATGTAGTACCTGAAATCGGCTTCTTAAGCTACATTGTCATTGTATTTGAATACAGTCGTTTTGGAATGGTTTGATTAATTTGATTCGACTGTGGAATTAAATAGATCCACCCTAACAGGTGGATCATGGACAGTGAATCTCAACGTTATGATGCGCCACCTACGGGACCCACCCTGAGCTCAGAGTGCGGACTGTTTAACCCGGACTTCACGTAATTGATGACACAAGCTTTTCTTTCGTTTCATTCTTTTGATTTTTACCCATCGGCCCATAAGGTCGTTACCCACGCGTCCGTCCGTCCATGCCTTGTTAACGCCATATCTCCAAAAATACTCAATTTACAGAGACCAAACTTTTACCACAGGGGGTTATTGAGGTGCTTTAGGTGCCTATTGAAAAGTATGTCACTAGGTCTCAGCTTTAGGTCACAGTACTACATTGCAAAAAACAAAACAAAACAAACAAAAAAAAAACGAAAAAAAAAAAACAAACAAACAAACAAAAACCAAAAAACCAAAAAAACAAAAAAAAACAAAAAAAAACCACCGGCGTTAACACAATATCTAAAACAAATATTGAATGTAGCTTTATCAATTATTTATGACATTTGGACCTAAAGATGTTCCAGATGCCTATTGTAAAACTAGGTCACTGGGTCACATATTTAGGTCACAGTGCTGCATTGAAGAAAAATGGCAATACCAAGATATCTTCAAATATTGAATTACTCACTGTAGCTGCACCAATTATTTATGACAGTTGTTCCGAAGGATGCCTCAGACACCCAGTAAAAACTGGGTCACATATTTAGATCACAGTGCTGCATTGAAGAAAAATGGCCTTGCCCACGCCATATCTCCAGAAATACTCACTTTACAGAGACCAAATTTTAATCACAAAAGACCATTGAGGTGCTTCAGGTGCCTATCGAAAAGTAGGTCACTAGGTCACATATTTAGGTCACAGTACTACATTGAACAAACAAATGCCGTTAACACAAAATCTAAAAAATATTTAATGTAGCTTCATCAATTGTTTATGACAGTTGGTCCTAAGGATGCTTTAGGTGCCTATTGAAAACTCGGTCACTGGGTCATATATTTAGGTCACAGTACTGCATTGAAGAAAAATAGCCTTGCCATGATATTTCTGCTCATTGCATTTGCACCAAAGCTCTGTCATTAGGTTAAACAAAAGTAACCTGACCTGCTGGAGGGATATTATCGTCACCTACGCGTCCGTCTGTCTGTCCCTCCGTCCTGGTCGAGGGGTTTTGCGGTCACCAATCGGCTTCCTAGTAAACACTGTTGTCATGAGAGATCCCTATGAAGATGATGATTTGTCAGTGGTAATTAATATTGTATGCAGCGCATTGCACATGATACAGCGCCTCCATGTGGCACCGGAAAGTGTCACCATTGCCGTCCAAAATGTGCAATCAACTGGAGGCATCAAAGTTTGTAAGTATTTAAAGTATCTGTGACATGTACATAAGGAGGAAACAGGGTAAGAAGATAAGAATACTTTGTCAATTAAAAGCAAGTTTCCATTTCCGTTTATGCTCCCTACTTTCCTAAAATTCCAGTATTGTTGCTTAGTACTGGCAGTGACTCAATGAGAGCACGACACTATACTTTTTTAAAGTCATGCTCTCAGAAAAGTGTGCAGTTTAAACATGCATGATAGAATGCACATGCTGCATTGATATTCAGTCAAATTGTCAAGGTGTGTGTTGAAAGCGTGCCGTAGAGTAAAGGTATAAATAAATAAATAAATAAATAAATAAACAAATAAATAAATGAATAAATAAATAAATAAATAAGTTAATTAATTAATTAATTGATGATGATGATGATGATGATGATGATGATGATGATGATGATGATGATGATGATGATGATGATGATGATGATGATGATGATGATGATGATGATGATGATGATGATAAACTATGCCCTCAGTTTAAAGTGGAATCCGCCCAAAGGAACAAATGTCATTGGAAAGATTCATCGTCATTACACATACGCATTATACTTCCAATATCACACGGGAACATTGTTTTCTCCCTTCCTGGTTAAAATGCTTGTCTGGTTCAGAGTTTCAACACCAATTGAGTCAATTTTTCTCCATAAAGATATGCGTTAAGTTGTTTACAATTCTCCAGAAGTGCGGACACGGGGATTTTTGCAAAACAATTCCCCCAAAGTCCCAGACCTACATAAACTCTACCTCTTTCATCGCTTAAAATACGTAATTACCGTTGTTAATGGAAAGTTTCAGTAACAAAAGAGAGTTTGAAAGGTTATTTTTTCTTTTGAAAGAGTTTATTTACTTCCAACTGTAGGCCACAGGCCCATAGTATTTACACCAATTATTATATAGGCATGTCAGATCAAACCTGTTAAATATTGTTTTTTTCTCTTTCAAATATTCATTCCTTTTCACAAATGCATTATAACAGTGGGCTGCTGTGTTCTTTATTACACTCATATCTGTACTTAGTAGCTGCTTCTCAAAATTAAGCATATCTGAAATTCTGGGAATGTTGTATCTATCTTTAAGATCGCAATATAAATTACATTCCATTAACATATGGGCCTCATCTTTGCACCTCCGTACATGTTCTTGTTCATTACAGTATTCCCAATACCTTTGCTTCCACTTGTCCCTTCCTGTCTGCTTTTCTCAACATTCACATTATGACTTGCACACCGTAATCTGCTAAGAGCTACTTTATATTTACTGACATGAATGATATTTAGATATGGTTCTAAAATCAACACATTTTTTTTTATCTCGCTGAGCCAACTAAACTTAGTTTTTCTTATAAGATGAAGTCCATTGTTGTCTTGCAACATCTTGCAGCCTTAGCTTTAACTCAATGAAACATGCCTCGGCATTTCCTACACCCTACAATAACCGTGTATCTCCAAAACCCAGTCTGTCCAACAGCTTCCTTATACAAGTTGCCCATGTGTTTCTCCTACTCTGATCTAATCTGAATAACATTCTCTAACAATTATAAAGGTATCTTTCAGTGTGCATGCCAAACACTTTCATCCAGTATTTAATACTTATATACATATATGTTACAGATACTGGCAGCCTTCCCAGTTCTCTCAGGACTGCCACCTTACTAGTAGTTGACCATATACCTTCATCAAATATTTACAAAAGTTTAAAATGTACAGTTTCAATGTAGTCTGAATATTCTTTGCCCCATACATCTGAACAATAATACAATATAGGTGCTATCATATGATCAAATAAATAAAGCGGAGTTTTAATGTCGATACAAGTGCCTTCGGCTGTGCCCAGGTAACAAATTAAACTGACGTCAAAAGAGTTGATGTGTAAAAGGGGAAAGAACATCAATTTTAAACATGTTTTAACAAATGTCCAAGTTACCTAAGGCCTAACAAAAATATGTATGTGGTTCCGGTAACCGTACAGACCCTACTAAAAAGGCCCAACCCTAAAATTAACGGAACAACAACAACAACAACAACAACAACAACAACAACAACAACAACAACAACAACAACAACAACAAAAGAAGAAAAGAAAGGAAAAGAAAAAAGTACTTTCAAGCCGCCCGTTCCCTAGTAAATATTGATGGACCCAGCGCTAGAAACTCAGAGACCCAAGTAGCCCAAAAAAGTATATAATTTGTTTCAGTGGCCCAAATAAGACTTACGTGGCCCAAAGAGCGCCTGACAGTATGCTGGGCGGGGGTGGGGGGAGGGACCCTCTCCATTTGAGCATGCAAAATGGTGCATTCAGGGGAGTTTCCATTGGAAAATCTTGCCTTGACACGGTTGACGAAATCAAAATATTTTAGTCATTACTGTACTGATTTTGTTATTTTCAATCAGATTGTACAAAAATCTGATGAAAATTAGCAAGAATTAGTAAAAAAATAATTTAAAAAAAGACCATCTTCATGTTATCAATTAAGATACGACATTTTTTGTATGTATACATTTATCGCTTTAGAGAATTTTGCACACATATTATGCATATTAATTTGGGGGAAAATTAACAAAAATTATCCAGCAATTAGTAAGTTGTGTATTTTCTCTGCAAAAGCAAGAAGAAAAAATACATTAAGATAATCACTAGGCCTAAATCTTCTAAACTTTTATTACTGAATGTTGATTGATTGATAATATTTTATTCACACATATACCAGCATGGTGCAATATAATTGCTGAAAGCACACCAAACTATGATGCATGAAATGGGAGCACCAAATGCCGAGGGAATATATGGCTTATTTCCATGGTGGACCACAACATGAAAATAGCGGAAATGCAAGTATGAAATCAGAAAAATATTAAGTTGCTTTGCATAGGTTTGTCGCTGAAATGCTTTAATTATTTATGAATTACAAGAAAGATCTAATTTTTCAATAAATTAATAACTAAATAAGTAAATATATGCACCGAAGGCAAAATTTTTATAACACTAAGATACCGAAATTATAAATATTTAAAGCGGTCCCTCTCCAGTCCTCCCATCTCATGCATCAAGAATGACTTCACCTTATTTTGGAAAATGTTCTTGCATACAATCTCTTTGATATGCCATGGCAGGTTCTAGAGGGCATAATCATGGTACAGTAGTACCTGCAATTACCGACCCCAGTCCCCACCTGGTCAAAACGACCAAAACGACCAGTGTGCCTTGGCTCGGGCGCTTTTGCAATGTTAAATGACCTGACGCGAACGACCACAGTGCTGTCCAACTGGAAATCTCTGCAGCTGCAAATTTACATTCCCTGGAGCATTTTCTCAACTTCTTCATACGAGAAGCACTTATTTTGGTTAAATTCTGTAGCATTTTTGAAGAACTGTGATGCATTGTGGGAAAGGAAAATCACAGTGAATCGCGGCCTCGTGTTTTCAGCAGTGTTCCACGTGTCCGTTTTCCGAGTTACTAGGGCAAACTTTTAAAACATGACTTCCTTTCTTAACTTAAATCTGCCTGCTCGGTTGTGTCTGATGCAGTTATCATATCGTTAATTACAAATCCAAATGCGACATGGCGCCATTTTGAACATTGCGCAATTAATGCAATGATTGCGGGACAGTCTCGCAAAAGTACACTTATATCACTGAATCGCAGCTACATCATATGTCATATCATTATTGATGCTGTGAAATATTTGCAAAATATATGTTTTTGGTTTCATATATTATTACTTTTCCCACCCCCACTTGGCAAGATCGTCCCGATGCTCATTTACTAACTATTGGCATTGCGAAATTTACCATTTTCAAAATGACAGCCACGTCGATTGGATATTTTAAAGATGTAGCATCCAAAATATACGTGTGATTAGTGTTAAGGGAAGGTTAACCTGTCGAATGAATGTAATGTACAATATATAATGGCACTTTTCCAGAGTGAGCATTACCTGAAAATGTAAATACAACGACAAACATATATTTTGCCAAAACTGATTACTTTACAAATGGTATTAATGAAAACCAAGGTAATGCCAGAGGAATGTGGAAATTACTCAAAGGACTCTTACCTAAGTGCTCTCAAAACTCCATTACTTCTCTTTACATCAATGAAACTCTTATTTCTAACTTTCAGCAGATCGCTAACTGTTTCAATGACTATTTCATCGAAATTGGAACCAAATTATCTCAACTAATACAACCTATTTCTACCTCTGCCCTGGACTATCTCTCTTAACTCTATCCACATCCCCCTGGCAGGTTTGCCTTTCAAAGGGTTTCTTCCCATGATGTGGCCAAACTCTTGGCTGGTTTACCAAGAGATAAAGCCACCGGACTTGATAATATACAGGCCAGACTGTTGAAGATGGCCTCCCCGGCCATCTCCAACAGTCTGGCATACATCTTTAATATGTCACTGTCTACAGGTACCTTCCCTGATCCATGGAAAATGGCCAGGGTATCTGCTATTCATAAAAAAGGTCCTAAAACTGATCCTGGAAATTTTCGCCCCATTTCCATCTTACCTGTGATTTCTAAAATCCTTGAACGGATTGTTCATAATCAAATTTACATCTATCTTTCTGAACATGAAATATTAGCAACCCAGCAATCGGGCTTTAGACCCAAACATTCAACGCAGACTTCCCTTCACAACTTCACTGAATTCGCCTTCAGTGAGATTGCGGAGGGAAACTGCGTTGGACTAGTAGCACTCGACTTAAGAAAAGCGTTTGATACTGTTGACCATGGCATTTTACTAAGTAAGCTGGCCCACTACGGTTTTAGGAATACTTCTCTTGAATGGTTCAGAAGCTACCTAAATGAGAGGCAGCAGATTTCTTGTATCAATGGCAACCTTTCTGAACCTAAAACTATCATTACTGGTGTCCCTCAGGGCTCGATCCTAGGTCCGCTGTTATTCATCTTATATATGAATGACATTGGTACCTGCTTCGAACACTCAACCATCAATTTGTATGCCGATGATACTCTGTTTTATTTTTCAAATTCTGATGTCAATGTGGTTTCCACTGCCCTTAACACAGATTTGCTACATGTAGCAAACTGGTTAAGGGCAAATAAACTTAGCCTACACATAGGTAAAACTAATAGTATGTTGATACACTCCAAAAGACGGAAACCTGAAAATAGTGATCTAAATTTAATTTTTGAGGAACAATCGGTTACACAACTAAATTCTTGCAAATATCTCGGCATTACTTTGGATTCTAATATGACATTTATTGAACAGTTCGACACATTGATTAGTAAGCTAAAACGTGCAATGGGTATTTTTACAAGAGCTGCAAAATTTGTACCGCCTCATGTAAAAATTACCCTTTTCAATACCCTGGTTCTACCCCACATTGACTATTGTAGCACAGTCTGGAGTACCAGTCTGCGCAAACAAGACTTAACTAAACTACAACGTATACAAAATAGGGCAATGAGAACTATTCTTGAATGTCACCCGAGAACGCACATCACGCATATGCTGGACACCTTAAATTGGATGAGTATAAAACAGAGAATGTTCTATAACTACTCTGTATTCCTTTGGAAAATAATTAATAACCAGACTCCTGAGTACCTATCCAAATACTTTACTCCAGCTGCCTCCGCACACAAATATAATACCCGATCTGCCGCCAAGGGCCAGCTTTATAAAACTCTCCATCCAAAATCATTTTCATCTAAAACCCTCACAGTTACAGGTAATAAGACCTGGAATTCCATACCCCAGCATATCCGTGATGTGCGCTCTTGTTACAGTTTTAAAAAGAACATTGTGGGTCACATATTCAAAAACGTAGAACGGTTTTAATTATATTTGACCTGCAACTTATTTATTATCATACTCCCTGTGCATTCATTTCCATATTAATCACCCCATACCATCCATCATTGTGGGTCACATCTTATTATCCTAATTTATATTTCTCTGTATATATAACTTACCTTTTATATTCTCTTTGTTTTAATATTGTTATGAGCCTCCATGGAACAACAGTCATTTGTACTGAATATGGACAGCAAATAAAACTTGTCAAACTTGTCAAACAGTTACCAGTTATCGGCCCCAGAATTGGGATTTTGTATCAGTAGGGAAGTCGCCCTGAGGCAATAAAATAAGGGTAAAAAAAGGATGAATGCCAGGCGCCCCACTGCGTCAAAGACGAAGTTTAGTGGAGAAGCTTGCACCGATAGTGGATACAGGTCTGAAAGTATCGGCCGATTTTTATATAAGTGGTAATCATAAACACAAATGAACTGTTTAAATGTGAACATCGCTCTTTTGGCTTGTGCTGCTAGGGTGGTTTTTTTGTTTTTGTTTTTTTAGTTTTTATTTTTTACACAGACTCCAGAATAACTTTGAAGAAAACAGAGCATCTTAGAAATAATTGTAGTTTGCCACAAACTCTACTCTTTGTCCTTACCATTTCTTATTTAGCTTTACTATACCACCCCTTCGGAAGACCATTATCTTTGTCTTATGGAAGTTTACAGCCATTCCATATTTTTAAAACAAAAATCAACTAAAACATCTGTTTTTGCAGCCTTCCTACTATGTCAGCTACATTAACTTTGTCATCTGCGTATAATAATAGAAAGACATTCTGAGCTTAATATCAATGAAAATCCCCTGACAATCAGCATTCTGAAACCTATTTACATATTCATTGATAAAATCAAAAACAAAAATGAGCTAAGCACAAAACCCTGCCTTGTCCCAACTGTGCATTTACAAAAAAAAAACGGTTAAACCTTCTTGTGTTAATACACAAGATGTCAATTGTTCATAAAATGACTTCTGCAAAACATAAAAAGTACATCATGCCTTATTGAATCAAAAGCCGTTGAAAAATCGATAAGATGCCGTAAAATCTACCTTTTCTTTTTAGACGGGCACTTTTGGGCACATGCTTGTAAATTAAAAATATAATCTTGAGTTGTATATCCTTATCTATAGGCTGCTTGTCCTTCAAAGTATTTTCTCTGTTCCATGGCCCAATTAGCAAGTCTGTTATTAATCATTTTGGTAAACATTTTACCCATAACATTAAGTAGGGATACACCACGATAATTTTTTGCTATTTATATCACCTTTCTTATGAAGCATACATATAATTGCCTTTGACCAGCACGTGGGGAAAGTACCCATTCTCATAATGTTTTTAAATAACGTCCTTAAATAGGGTATTAACATTTGCCCTTTTAAAAAAAATTATGTATATATATATGTACATATATATGTATATATGTATATATATATATGTATATATGTATATATATATATGTATATATATATACATATAATATAAATATGGATAACCCATCTAAGCTAGGTGCTTTACCCCGTTTCATGTTTTTAATAACTCTGTGTATGTCATTTTTAGTGATTTCTGAATCAATATCTATATTCTCAGAAATACAACTTGATAAACATGTATGATGTGCCTTCTCTTCCTTGACTTGCTCATCAAAGTCCGGACCCCCTTCCATTTGAGAATTGCTCGGTATTAGTAATGATGTAAAGTGTTTGAACCACTCATAAGCTGATATATGACAATTTTACTTTTTTACATGCGTTACTTTTCACAAATTTCCATAGCCCATTTGTGTCTGACCATTTCCTTACAAAATTAGATGTGTGTTTTTTTCAGACTCGCGTGTTTTCTTCCTGCATACCGTTTTAAATTCCCTCTTTGTCTCAATGAATGTTCTACGAGACTGATCACTTCCATCTGTTCTAAATAGGTTCAACGTATCGCACGTATGAGCTTTTGCATTGTCACACTCATCAACCCAATACCTTGGTTGATGATTTCTATCTAGTTTTTTCTTATTTAATTTCATGTCTGTAGCTGCAAATTGCAGGACATCACATATCAACCGTTTTATATACGTCATTTGCTACAATTTGTTCAAAATGTCGCAGTTTACTTTCACAATATTCTCCGTTTAACTTATCATTGTAGTTTGCTGCTGTTCATATCTCCATGTGTACTGAGTTCTCAATGTAAGATTCTGTTCTGCCTGTAATCTCACATTACCAAATGAAACTTCACAACATACTGGCACGAAAGAGAGTTTGATTTCCGAATGGACAAGAGGGCACTAAGAGGTCGTTGGCAACAGTAAATGACCACTTCAATTGTAACAAGTGCCGATGAAAAGATCTGTATCTGTTGCTTTTATAATTGCATTTGAACAGAAATGTTGAAAGAAATCTTGAAAACTGATAATGTAGCCTATTATATCCATATCCATGAAAATGAGCGTGCGAACCTGCTTGGGTACTTTACATGTAACTACCACAATAAAACGCATAGAACATCTATTCATTTCTTGGTAGCCGGGCATCTTTCTTCATAGGCCTTGGCTATTCTATTGCTACATCCATCCAGCTCGTACCTTTTTACCAATAATATAAAAATCCGGGGGTACTTTCGGACCTATATCCACTATTGGGGCAATCTTCTCCACTAAGCTCCAACTTTGACTCAATGGAGGCTATTGGCTGGTGTGCCTGGTGGTGCTACTTAATTCATAGCCTGGGGAAGACTTCAGTTTCTGATACAATATTCCTATTCTGGGACCCACTGCCGCCACAAACGGATAATTTCAAGGCGTTGTATTTACAATTTTAGTTAATGCTCACACTGGAAAAGTCCCATCATATATTTTACATTACATTCATTCGACAAATTAACCTTCCGTTAACACTAATCACACACACATTTTGGATACTCCCTCTTCAAAATATCCAATTGGGACTAACCCAAGAACTTGGCTGCGATTTTAAAAATTGTTGATTCCGCTCCCAATGGTTTGTAAATGAGGATAGTGTTAGAACGATCTTGGGGAGGGGGGTATAATATATGAAACCAAAAGTATATATTTTGTAAACATTTCAGAGCATCAATAATGATATGATGTATGTTGTTGCTGCGATTCACTTTAATATCCAAATCAAATATATTTTTGTGTGACTGTCTGCAATGCATTGAGCCATGTTCAAAATGGTGCATGATTTCCCGGCTCGAGGTACCATCTCGCACTTAGATTTGTAACTGACGATGATAACTGCTTCATACACAACCGTACGGGCAAATTGAAGTTAAGATGGTAAGTCATGTTTTAAAAGTACTTTAGCGACCGTTTGCCCTGGTAACTCGGAGAACAGACACCCGGAACCTGGCAAAATATTACGATAACGATCACCGAACAACTGCGGCTGTGCTGTTTCAATGAATAACCGTGCTATGCCTTATTGAATTTTGTGTTGCTGTGCTGTTTCCTCGGCCCAGGATAACCCTCTAGACAAGTTGTAATAAAGTGCTGTGTTTCAGTGGACTTTAGTGCAAAATAATGGCACAGGAAGGCCACTTTCTAGAAAAAATCTTTTACCCGTGACTATGCAGCTATGCTGTTTCCCCAGTCCAAGTTAACCCTCCACGCCAGACAAGTTGAAATAAAATGCTGTGTTTCAGTTGACTTTACAGCAAAATAACGGCACACGATGGCCACATTCTCAATAAAATAGTTCAGCCAGGGTTGATAAATTTTTATTACGGAAGAGCGGCTTGAAACTATGTTTCATTGAAGAATTTATTTAGGGTCGAGACTCGGGCCTGTTCAGTGGGGTCGGTCTGGTTACCGGAACCACACACACACACACACACACACACACACACACACACACACACACACACACACACACACACACACACATATATATATATTTGTTAGGCCTTAAGTATCTTGGACATTTGTTGCAACGTTTAAAATCAATGTTCTTTCCCCTTTTACACATTACCTCCTTTGACGTAATTTGTTACCTGGGCACAGCCAGACGCCCTTGTTGCATTAAAATAGACAAAACAATGAAAATAAGTTCCAGTATCATAGCTCTTTGGGTTGACTCTCCATATACTCCTAGTTTCCCTGACCCTGTCAATCAATCTTCTGCCTGGTGTGTGGTAGCTCCTTCTGAGCCTACACCTCTGTAAACATTATCAGAACACAAATATGTTTAGCAGGCAAGTGCTTGGTTGCGAAACAGACTCTGTATTGACCAGGGGCGGCGTCTCGCTTAGCAGGTGACAAATGTACTTGCACAACAGATCTGTGCTGTTTTGTCCTGTTTTCTGTGGTGCCATGAATACAGCTGGCATCTTAGGCTGTACTTGATCAAGTAGACATGGTCAGTGGATGTGACAATGACACGTACCGGGTTCATTGGGTGTGGTGGCATGGTATATGCGAAGGAATATACTGTACCTAACCTTTAAAGAATGAAAACACCGCCCCCCCCCCCAAAAAAAAACCTGACCGGCAGTTAAGTTTCACTTACATGCAGATAGAAACGATGCTTATTTACACCACCATTTTGTAACCAACGTGAAGCTTGTCTATAAGAGAAGTGCTGTGCACTTTCACTACTTTGGCAGGAGAGTTTGCATTACTGGAACAGCCCCTAAACCATTTTCGCTCCGTTGACAGGTGGCCTCTTCTTTGCTTCCCTCTCCCCCAACAATAAATGTTGCACTGCAGAACTGAGGAAACACCAAAATTTGCATTAAAATAGATCCTCAAGCTAAAATTGTGTTACCTGATCACTGCACATAGGTGTTATTGTGTTGCATGTCTCATTAAGGTCTCCATGTTTACAAGGAACGTGTCTCCTTTAAGTTTCTGTGCCAGGATAAATTGTCTGCTAATCACCGTGTGGGCTATCATAATTGGCAGGGCGGTTCCAAGAATGCAACATCACAAGCAAAAACACTCAGAAGGTCGCTCTTTGGAGCTACCTCACAACAAGCTGATCAGTAAGTGGGTGGATACTGCTTTTAATGATGTAAAAAAAAATCAAGATCGCGTTGCGGTACCTTTCCGCTCCGTCTTTCCTCTTTGTCTGCCTGGATGAGAGAGTATGTCTACATAACGGAAATAGTAATAATAATAATAAATATAATTTTTAAAAAAACACACAAAAAAAAAAAAAAAAACAAAAAAAAAAAAACAAAAAAAAAAAAACAAAAAAAAACATGTTAGTGTTAAAACTGATGCCAACAGGCTGCTATCATTTTCTTCTTCTCCTTCTCACAGTTTTATTCTAGTTGACGACTGGGTGGCTGGCAAGGGCAAAATGGTTGGCACTTTTGTTTAAGTTTATAGGCTGTAGACAAGATTTCAACCATCGGGCAATACTTTAACATGGACAATATGGAATTGTTGCCATGTGACTTTGTTTTAACAGGTTGGATTTGGAAACTAATCAACAACATTTTGGCCAAATATCCAGCAGAAAGCAAAGAATGAACTCACCACAGCATGCATGACGATCTTAAACTGTGTCAAACCCGAAACAGAAATTTTGGTCATTTATTACATTTTATTTGTGAGAAAGATATATTATCCATTATGTTTTAAACGTTTAAGTTCTTGTTCTGGCATAAGTCAAAAAACGAGAACTTTTCAAAGTGCGCATAACATATCTTAGAAACAAACAGTTTGTGTGTATTTGATCATCAATAAAAAAACTAATGAATTTCATTTGGTACTTGACGTGAATGCACACGAATAACAGTTGATAACAGGAGTTTGGGGCTCGCGGATATAGCTGCATACATTTAATTTTGTCATATCAATGACTTTGAAGAATCAATCGCTTTTCGCTGGTGATGTGAGATGTCAAGCTCATCTCAGGGCTTACAGGCCTGCTCTCTGAGCTTGCTAATTTTTGTCCATGGCAGGATTTAGAATTGAACTTGGATAGGAGTGTAGGGATGCATATTTAACACGCACACAAAACAAACAGAACAAAACACCCCCCCCAAAAAAGGGTAAAGTTAGAACTTAAATAAAAATTCCAATAAATGGGCCAAAACTCCTAGATAGTTGACAGTGTTGTGTATCTAGGTATTTTGAGTCGGGCCATTGGGGTGTTTTCCCACGCAGAGAAACATCTGTTTGATAAAGCACGAAAATGTTCTTTTATTCTCAAACGTGACATACCGTCAGACAAGAACAACCTTATCTCACCAGG
Source organism: Hermodice carunculata (assembly GCA_964020975.1). Classification (NCBI taxonomy): domain Eukaryota; kingdom Metazoa; phylum Annelida; class Polychaeta; order Eunicida; family Amphinomidae; genus Hermodice; species Hermodice carunculata. The sequence goes on from OZ026629.1 coordinate 68,633,602, forward strand.
TGTTGCCATGTCATTGTTCGACACGTAGACCACACCTATTTTAAAGTATGTCTCAGAAATTTGTTCCATTGCAACACATAGAAATTCAAAAGCGGTTAAAAAATTTAAAGACCCACATTTTCAAAATTTAGAGAAAATGTAAAGGGGTGATTTTTGGAAGTTTATTTGGGAGTTTTAAGTAAGACGTAGAACCTTGCGACCCTATAGCTGAGCTCGGGAGCTATCCTCTCTCCATAGAGACAATTTACAAGTAAGCTATAACTACCTCCATCGTTCCGAACATAAAATATATAAATATGGCTGAGTAATGGCAGATATTTTCTCTCTCCTATGTTTTGAGTTTGAAATATGAAAGCTGAAATCGATTTTTACATAGTTTAAGATCATCTGAAATTAGAAAGGCTCCATTTGAATAACTTAAGAAGCAGGTATGTTTATATGGCTGAGTAATGTCAGATACTTTCTCTCTTCTATGTTTAATAATAATAATAATAATAATAATAATAATAATAATAATAATAATAATAATAATAATAGTAGTAGTAGTAGTAATAATAATAATAATAATAATAATAATAATAATAATAATAATAATAATAATAATAATAATAATAATAATAATAATAATAATAATAATAATAATAATAATAATAATAATTATTTATTCGGAAAACTTCCCCTTTACAGCGGGGGCATCAATGGAACGAGGTTTATTCCATGATGCGTTCAAGTATACTACAAGAAGCCGTCTATATTACAAAGTAAGGATTTGTGTGTGGTAGGGCTGTATCTACGTTCAGCATTGAGCCGTACGTGGAACAGCATCCATTTACCATTTTGGAATTTACTTTTTACATGCGCATGCAACCATCAATAGGCTTCTCATAGCTTCATGTATATATACATATATATTGTCCATTACATTCTTTTGACAAATTAACCTTCCCTTAACACTAATCACACATACATTTTGGATGCTACCTCTTCAAAATACCAAATCGCGAATTCCGCACCCAATGCCAAAGGTTTGTAAATAATAAATAAATAAATAATTTTATCAGGAAAACTACACCTTTACACCGGGGGCATCGATGGAACAGGGTGTATTCCATGATGCGTCCAAGTATCTTACCCATTTAAAGTTTGCTTTCAACCGGTGTAACCAATCATCAATATCATAGTTTTGTCCCCCGCGCTAAAACTAGAGATAAACCACTCATTGGGAGAAAACTCTAGAAAGCGTAAAGACAAGTACATCGTGCACTTTTGGTTTACAATGTAGAAAATAAATGTTTATCATCGTCATAATTACAATGTATATGTTTTGTGTTTGAAATATGAAAGCTGAAACTGATGTTTACACAGTTTAAGATCATCTGAAATTGAAAAGGCTTCATTTGAATAATTTATGAAGACATACAAAATCCCCGGTGTTTTTTCTCGCGCACTGTTAGTACGCATTATTTGCGAAAAGCGAGATTGTAAAATTTTGATAAAACCTGTGAAAAGGATATGTCGCTATTTCCAACGGCGTGCGATACATCACAAACTTGTAATAAATCTAAAATTTTACAAAACAAATAGCTTTTAAATTGAATTGGTTTTGAAATCTTTGGATCAGGACCTTTTAAAATGTATTTTTTGTTGTTGCATATTTGAGTTAATACTCTTCAAGCCAGGAGTCCCCCACTCTGGCCCAGGTAAAATTTAGGCGAAAGACTTTAGGTGTATCCAGTCGTAAAAAGTTTTCCCTGAAGTAAGAATTTATTTCGTTTTATTCAAACTTACGGAAATCTTTACCTGTGATAAGCGTGGTGTTTTCATAAAGACTTGCCCTTGCGAAGTGTGGGGCCAAAGAGGAAGAGATTAGTAACGTAGCGGACATATTAGTCGATTATTCGGTTTGAGTGCACTCTAGAGAGGGCTTGTGTTTTCCGTAAGTATATTAACAACTTGCGATATTATTGGGTACATTTGAGCAGCAAGATATGGTTATATTGAACACAATACAACATCAGAATCAGGATAAGAATCAGAATTATTCCATGAAAAGGTAGCAGAGTGAAATAAATAGTAATGGAGTGGTGCTGAAATTGATATATCTATCAGGATATGAAGTGGTCACACAGTTTCCATAAGACGTAAGCGCGTCTTATATTAAATTGGTATTAATTGATCTTTTAACAAAAAGTTTTGATCCTAGTGAAAGGACAGTTGACGTCAATTATCTTGATTTGATTTTTCCTTCTTACTTAAGAATAAAATAACCGAATAATTAACAAAAAATAAGACAAAACAGAACAAAACTAAACAAAAGCAAAAAGCAGAAAACAAAACAAAAAGAAATACCCCCAAGAAAACAAAACATTCAAAAAATGAAAAACAAACAACAAAACAAACACACCAAAACAAAACCAAAAAAAAAAAAAAAAAAAAAAAACAGAAATAAAAATAAAAAAAACAAACAAAAACAAAAAACAAAGAGAGAGAGAGGTGTATAACCAACCATGTCACTGCGTTGGTGATAGGAGGTTACCACATGGCTTGATCTATATCACTCTCTGTGTCAGGTCAGATACCCCTGTCTCGGCTGAGGCCTAATCTGCATCAGCTGTGGCCCTGAGCCTAGCTGATACAGGGGTACCTGAGCTGGTATAGAGAGTGATACAGATCTAGCCATGGGATAACCTATAACTGTCATGGATATGTATGGTAGCAAAAGAAACGGGTGGGTTGGCATCGCCACAGGAAAAAAAAAAACAAACAAGGAAACAAACCAAAAAGCAATGACGGAATACGCTTGGCTGAAAGTAAGTACCGATATTATGAAACAAAATCGTGCTCTATTCCGATGAACTGCCGTGTGCTTTAATATCGTAGCGACGCCTGCTTTGGAACTTTTATAAGATCCAAATGAAGATGTTCAAATGTTCTGACTTGTGGAGGAATCAGAAAAAAAAACCTGCAATGTTTTCTGCGACATTTATACAAATTGCAAACGCAAGTCAAAAGAAACTGTTGTCTTGCCAGTTAAAAAACGAACGACTTAACCAGACCCTGGTCTTTTTTTTTTCATTCCGCAAAATACAATACAATTTGGAGGAGTGTCATTTCAATGTTCTCAGATACTCAAAACCTTTAAATCACACTTTGTTGTGTGGACATATTTGCAAAGTCCATTAATATGTGCGCGGTTTCATTCCCTACGTAATCATGCACCTCAAGATGAAAGCAATGAGTGGCACGACTAGGACAACCGTAGTCACTGCCTTAACAACTGAGCGCTACTGCGTTTCTTTGAGTATGTCTGTTCGCTTAGTATCAACAGCAACCATCTCTGAAGTGCAAAGCCATCTCTACCATGGCTGTGTTGAACTTACCTTGCAATATTACCATCTTCTCCTGGCAGTTGTTTTTGTTGCCTCAGACTGACTTTTTCACGGTGAAATTACAGTAAACTATTGTGCTGATAAACACATCTGTCCGTATAATTGACGATTTTACTGTAAAAGCACAGTGACTTACTGTCAAATTACAAGACATCTTAACGGCAAAATAATGTAGTTTGTCGCGATCGGTGACAAACTGGAATGTTGTAATCTTGATCGAAGTTCCTTTAAAGTATGCACAACAATGGTAACATAGATGTAACTGCCGCGAAAGAGACATACACCAACACGTGTTAATGAACCAAACAACAGTTTGCGTAGGTTAAACGTATACCAACTTGACATTCTTTGTTGTAGAGTATTTTCTTATTGGAATGCGAGCTTTATTTTAATTGGTGTTTTTTCCCTTTCATTTAATTACTTTGATATGATTCAATACTCCATAATGGAGGTTAATGCTGATTATTATGCATCTTCCGCAGGAAGGGATGCATACACTTTTGTCCTCTCGTCCGCCGTCTCCGCCACCGCAGCCGTCTTCAGCGCGTATCTTAGTTTCCATATATTTCCGACCCCTTTTGACCTTTTTCCTCCTAATTTGGTACAAATAATCTGTGGGTCTGAGAACTTTTTTATCATGAAATAATATATGACCTTGAGGTCAAAGGTCAAGGCCAAATACTTATTGCATTTTTTCCTTTAATGGTGCATCATACGCCCAAGGTTACTGTTAAATATTAGTAGGAAAGTACCCATGGGCTTTCGATTTGTATAGTTTATTTAATTTAGTTTATGTAAGTCAATGGGGATTGCAATGCTAACTCACATTTTCAGCTTGTCCTCCAAAAGAATTAGTCAGATTTAGTTCATACTTAATAGGGTATGTACATTGGGTTTGTATCTACAAAATGTGTTCAAATGGTCATGCTCCAATGATTTTGTGATTTTTTAAATTTTTTTTTTGGGGGGGGGGGTAATTTTTGCAACCCTATTGATTACTATGTAAGTCTATGGGGTCTGCAATGGTATGCCACATTTTGACTTCTTCTATACCGTAAGCCAGATTCACTTGAAACTGTTGGTACAGATACTCCATAGATTTGGGGAATTTTTTTCATATGGTTGTGGATGACCTTCAGGTCATAGGTCAAGGTCACAATACCCTTGCAAAATAGAATAGTTTTCCTGCCACATCTTCAAATGGGTATGATTGGAGTCCATCAAATTTTGTCCTCATTTATCCAGGTGAGACTTCCCTTAAATTTGGTAAGAGGTGACTTTGAGGTCAAAGGTCAAGGTCTAACTTTCAGTGGACTAAAAATATTATGAGCACTTCTTAGTCTTACGAGGCACAGTGGAACTATAATTTTGTTAACGACGATCCATAGATTTTGGAATATTTTTAGATGATTGTGGATGACGTTTAGGTCATAGGTCAAGGTCACAATGCCTTGCGAAATAAAATGGTTTCCCCGCCACATTTTCAAATGGGTATGATTGAAGTCCACCAAACTTCGTCATCATTTACCTAGGTGAGACTTCCCTTAAATTTGGTAACAGGTGACCTTGAGGTCAAAGGTCAAGGTCAAACTTTCAGTGGCCTATAAATATTACGAGTACATCTTATTCTTACGAGGCAGAGCAGAACTAGAATTTTGTTTACGTCGATCCATAGATTGGGGGGGGGGGTCATATGGCTGTGGATGACCTTCAGGTCATAGGTCAATGTCACATGCCTTGCAATATAAAATGGTTTCCTCGCCACATCTTCAAATGGGTATGATTGAAGTCCATCAAACTTCGTTATCATTTACCTAGGTGTGACTTCCCTTAAATGTGCTAAGAAGTGACCTTCAGGTCAAAGGTCAATGTCAAACTTTCTGCAGAACAATGGTGGCCTTGTTAGAGGGGTGGCCTTTGGTGAGAAGCGCCTACTCAGGGGATGCATGCTGTTTTTTGCACGAAAGAAACTCGCTTTTTACTATCATCGTCAGCATCATTATTATTATTATTATTATTATTATTATTATTATTATTATTATTATTATTATTATTATTATTATTATTATTATTATTATTATTATTATTATTATTATTATTACTATTATTACTATTATTATTATTGTTTTTATTATTATTATTATCATCATTATCATTCGGGTGCAATAATACGCAATTTTACCTACACTGCAATCCAAAAGGTTGTAAATATTGTGCTAATCAAAGACACTGGAGTCCAGAAGTACCTAATCAATGTAAACCTGGCCGTCTTTTTGTTCCTGCCCAAACAACACTTGAAAGTATATAACCAGTCTTTTCAAATTTTATAATTTCTATTTCCAGAGAAAAATATCATAGATTACACAACTGAGTTTCCACAGCGGAAAGCTTCATCCATGTTTAAACGAATCGGAATCAGTCTCAATACTTGGTCGTTTCACGAAGTATACTGTTCACAAATGAGCCTAATGATCCATGCCTCTCAAGACTTTGGCTCTTTTGACATTCTGCTTCCTGTCCTCATCTTTATATACATGCTAGTATATATTTATGTCTGTGTGCCAACACAGACATATTGCTTCCTAGGATTTCTTTCTTTCTTTCCTTCTTTCTTTCTTTCTTTCTTTCTTTCTTTCTTTCTTTCTTTCTTTCTTTCTTTCTTTCTTTCTTTCTTTCTTTCTTTCTTTCTTTCTTTCTTTCCTTCCTTACAAGCAAATTTGTCCGGTATTTCATTTGAAAAGTATTATACGTAGAAAAACCTTGGCGCAATTATACTTCAAAAGATGAAGTCTTGCCTTTTTGTAATGAGAGGTCATGTTTTTCAAAATTACGCGAATGAGAACCCCAAATGTCGAGGTCATGTCAAGGTGAAAGGTCAATTTTAGGTCAAAATGTCATTTTAAAGGTCCACGTTTACTTCAGGTAGAGGTCATCTCAAGGTCAAAGGTCATTTCAAGATCAAAGGCCTCTTTCGACGGTGGCTCTCTTCTAGCCATAACTTGGTCAATTTTTATCCAATTTTGATCATGTTGGGCTCAAATTGTAGCTATTGTAACACTGCACATTTTTGAAACTTACATGTGACCTCTAAAGGTCAAAGGTCAAGGTCATTTGGACCTTTGAAAGTTTCATCCAGCCATAACTCGGCCGATTTCCATCCAATTCTAATCATGTTGGACTCAAATTGCAGTTATTGCAACACTGCACATTTTTGTAAGAACATGTTACCTCTAAAGGGCAAAGGTCAATGTCATTTGGCCATTTGAAGTTTCATCTTGCCATAACTTGGTCAATTTTCATCTGATTTGGTTCATGTTGGGCTTAAATTGTGGGTATTGTAACACTGTACATTTTTGTATATTACGTGTGACCTGTGAAGATCAAAGGTCAAGGTCATTTGGACTTTGAAATTTTCATCCAGGCATAAACTTAATGGGATGTGAAGTACCAAAGGACAAAAGTTGTAGCATTTAATATTTACAACTTTTGAAGGCACACAGACAGATTTGTTTTGAAGCAAATCTTCTTTTCTAGTTTCACAACCTGTTTTTATTTGTTTCCAGGTCAATCTTGTACGGTTTGAGACTTTTCAGAATACTTGACGAAGATGGAACAACAGTTCATCAGTTTATCCCTTTCTCACGCCCAACCCTCGCCAAGGAAAGCTGTTGACCTGGGGCTTGCCATCATTATAGGCATCATCTACAATTCTCTTTTTTTTTATCTTGACGAAAATTTCATGTGCAAAAGATTGAGGCAGACAATAATTTACATGCGGGCGCTCTTGGCGGGAAAGGATCAATTTAAAGGCATATCAACGCAGGTACTATTTCAGCAGATATTTTCACAACTTTGGAATTAGGGGGGAAATAATAAAAGAAAGGTAGCGTGCCGAAGGCATCTGATTGCCATTTTAATTTTACTTCAAAGCACAAAATAGATTTTCAAATGACATCCAGCGTTAAAGATATTGAATTGTATTTTGTCTCACTAAGGCATCACAGATTTAAAACTTTCTTGGACAAGCCGGTCAATAATGACTGCTACTTTCGACCGCCGTCTTTCTTCTTCTTTGATGTGTCATGCTTGTCTGAATGTGCTTCCTTGCAAGAAGCCTATTATATTAAGATATCCATGCCTCTTGTAAACAGCTCCTGTCTTCTGGTCAACAGGTTTATAAGACGTACTGGAATTTAGCCACCAGAACGCGTTCACTGCTGACCCAGGCTGGGTATTTTCGGTTGAACTCCAAATAGCACCATTTCTAGAAAGTAAGACATGTCATAGTTCCCTAAAAGTATTATGAGTACATCTTAGTCTTACGAGGCATAGTGCAACTAGAATTTTGTTAACGTCGACCTAAATGTTTTGAGTCACGTGGAAAAACTTTTCTTGTAAGAAGGTCACAATCGGTGACATGTAGGTCAAGGAGATTTATAAATATAAAGTGCTAAACGATAGTATAAATACACCATTTGATGTAAGGACATCTTGAAAGGTTGAATGGCTGTAGAAATTTTCCGTTCACAAAATACAATAAAAATGTCAATGCGCGAGGTTTTTTTTTTTGCCCAGTGGCCATATGACCTTAACCAGGGTAATGTGTAAATACACGGCAGAAATGTTCTCCCCACAAGCTGTCACTGTTTATCGAATTCAGTTTGAATGAAATCAGATACAAACCTTTCCTTGTGAGGAAAAATGCGTTTTTAGATTAGTGGCTCATCGCTAAACTAGGTCACAGTGACCTAGAAATCCAATCAGTTGATCTTAAGGTCGCGATGTACATGTACTTGAATGTCAAATTTGAACAAAATATATCTGGCTGAAGAAATTACCAACCTTTTAAAAAGAATTTTTGGACGCCATTGTGTCAACATTAACTTTGTGTTTTCAGTTTGTATCGAACATTCATTATAGGCCATTAAACCTTTGACTACTAGACCACATAACCCACATAAATTACCGGATGGCCCGACACTTTACGACAAGCATGCATGCTTTATGCTCGCTTATAGCACAACAGCAGCATGTATGTCTCAACAGATTTATTCAATGAAAGTTTTATGTGCAGGTGTGGACGCTCACAATGTAATGTTTGGATCAGTCACTTTTATTTCCCATAATAGCGTACAGACGCAATATATAAGACATAGCACATAACTGTGTGAGCAACGGGTACTTAAGGAACACTACATGGGTTTGCATTATTATTACTGTAGAAAGTAGAGCTATGTTTTTGGCTCCAAGAACCAATTTATCGAGCAAGCGTTAGGCTCATCTACCTCCAATCTCTTTTTGGATTAGTCCAGGACGGTCTAATTCTAGAAGAAGAGAGAATATGTGTTATCCAATAACCAGTGATCTGGTTTATTCTATAGCGATATTTTACCACAAAACCTAACTATTCTGATTGATTTGGGACTCAATATATTTTACGATTGATTTGTAATCACTATCAAAATTGCGAGCCTGTTAATTCCGTATACGATAGTTTTACCCATACTCTATCATACCCAGCTAGCAGATATACAAAATCGGTCTGTAATCGGTCCTTTGCTGCACCAAATATACACTGGTCGATCAAGACGTCGGTTGGCGAGTGATTGCTTATCGTACAAAGTTTGTAGTAAAAGAATACCCGACGATGCATAATTTACAAATTCTCAACACAACATAGTAGACATTACATAGTGCTGAACTCGGCAGACAATCCAGATTGTACCTCAATATTTTGTCGTCGTTGTGACAGATGTTCCTACCATAAAAGGTACAGAACAACGGACGCACGGGATACTGAGGAACAATCTGGAGCTTGCCATTGTCATCATAAGCAAAGTTATTAACGTGACTTCTGCCCTGAGTCGGATACTAACACTTCTTTCGGAAGAGAACTTAACTTGGGGTCTGCGTCAAGGCGGTACCCACAGCACATGGAGTGTTCTTATGTGCTTGTTTTTGTTTGACCATGTTTAATTTCGAAAAACAATTGGTCAACAGGCATATTGCCGATATGGAGATCATGTTGCTTGTTTTACCACATAGCTGTTTAGTAACCACTTAACGTTTTGATAAAAAGGAACAATCATGACTTAATACAGAGTCCACAAGAACAAAGTTGCTTATGTCAATAACTTTCACGCCCACGACAATATACAATAGTGATAGAAAGTTGTTGACATCAGCCATAATTTGAAGTATCAACAATGAACAAATTAAAACCTGAGGCACTTAATGAACAAAGTATAATTTCTGCTTGACTTCAGTCAGATGAGTACAAATTAGCACACGGCACTGAAATACGACTGGCCCTTGATCTGTTACGTTAACGTTAAACAATAGCCTTAATTATAAACTATTTGGTACATGTATCTTAAAGCAAAAAAGTGCTTTGAGTGGTCATAAGCGACATTTTCACTACAAAATGTTACCTATCATTTACAATAATTAATGACGAGGAATGACGATACATCTTACGATACATCTACACATATTCTGTGCTGAAGGACATTCCATGGTTAATCTGAACGAACTCTGTACATCATTGTTATTATTCGTACTTGTTTATGTAAAAGTTAAACGGGTATAACACTTTATCGACATATACCATTTAAAACACTAATCACCGAAACGCATAATATAAAATATAGTTACGCAATCAGGAAAGAAAACGCCCAAAAGTCTTGATTTTAATATTGCTAAATATGGAACACTGCGTCATGAATTAAATTATATTCTACGATAAAGTTTACAGGATCAATTAAAATCCAATTCTTTTGGTTTGTGTTTAACTTTTTGACTAAAGAGAACCAAATTAATATAGACGTGGAATTGTAAGCTATGGTGGTAGCAGTGTCCATACAACACGTGTACACTACCGGGATACCAGTGCAAAATGACATATCAAAAGAGGACAGTGGACAGGGATTGTTTTTAACAAGAATATCTAGTTGTTTTTTTCTTGTGTTTAACTGAAAGTATCAAAAGGTGACTAGATATACATTGGACCTCTTTCAATGGTGTAGGTACTCCTTGTACTAACACTACAAAAAGTATTATGATGGTGTAAACACTCCAGTATCATTCAGTCTGACACATGCGTTTCATCCAAAGCATATGGTAAATCCGGCTGGACAGCGCCATTTTGTCCCTAAGAAAGGTATCCTGATTGGTCCATATTGGACCGTACGTACACAAATTGTGACCACGTAAAGGACCAATGACGGCATGGCAATTCTTTAGGATTTCCTGACTGGTCCATTCTAAAACACACGTGTTCGAATAGTGACCACGAAAAGGACCAATGAAAAGATGGCAGTTTTGTAAGATCATTCTGTGGTGACTGGCGACGGAACATACAAGATCATATACTCCCCACAGTGACCAAACACAAGTTTGAGGCTTCTCAAAGAATCGTACATCCGCTTTTCTCTAGGAAAGGGTTGTCCTTTTTATTGAGAAATCCTGTAACCAGTGTATCCTTGCTGGAGTTCTCCTCCATGTAGGTTATCATATCCTTTATGCAAGCCGAAACAGGCTTACGCTGAACACTGCATTCCACCCGCAACTGCTCCACGATCTTTTTCTGTTGTGCCACGTTGGACATATTGAACTACGTCACCTGTCAATAGATGAAATAAAAAGATTGAAATACATGATATATTTCCATTGACATACGACTAGAAAGCTCCTCATAAGACCCCTCAACCCTCCCCAATGCTGAACAGGCTCAAGAAGGGTAGTAAAAGCAAATATGACTGTATTTGAAAGCCAAAACAAACCTTACAAAAGCAATCTTGTTAAGAATGGAAATGCTTTGATGTAAGGAATATGAGATAAGGTTACCTGAACAACATTCATGTGGTTAAAAGTGTCATATACGTAATAAAAAGCTCCGGCTTGGAGGCTGCGATCTCAGCAGCAATGCTGACACAGCGCCCTCCCAAGGCACGTCTTAGCATTTTGCCAAATAAACTTCTGTGAACTGCGTTTAAAATGATAACATGGCACTTTTGCATGGCAAAACATCCAAGACCACATACAATCGATGTAACAAGATTGAAATTTCAGCAGTTAATTGAAATATTGATCGCTTGCCTGTTAAGGCATTATGCCCTCACTGTTGCATTATTTGATTGATATTTGGCCAAGATGGCGGACTCCGGTGTTCAGGTCAAAATGTAAGGACATTGTATTTCATTTGATCATAACTTTTTTCTACCACTCTGATGTGCATTATATTAACATCACCATATCCCCGTCCTCGGTGGGCTTCATGGTAAGTTGTGTTTCTTGTCAGGTTTACCTTGGTTTTAATTTTCAGCCAAGCATATTAAACACCAGTGGACAATAAAAAGTGCTATATGGATGTACTATAAAACATTCAACGTATATTGACTTTAAGCTGGTGGGAGATTTTTAATGAAATTGTATAAATCCTGCTACAATGACGTGCCAGTGGTAGCAGTTACATATTTCTTTAGGTAACGTCCTCGTTTCTAAATCTTAAACCATACCTGTGCTGTTACAATGAGGATACCATTCTGATGTTGTACATGTAAAGCGCAATTTTTGGTGAATTTTTATCCTGATTTCACCTGTATGCATGCAGTAGTATATACATCCATTTTTTCTCTCACACACACAAAAAAGGTTATTTCTGAAAGGCAATAGATTCGAATCCACACAGGGTCTGTCCTCAGTTAGCAAACAAGTACCCCGGCAGTGCAGCACTACAGGCGATCGCGCTAGTTTGATGCCATATTTTGCCCTTGTTGAGAAAATCATTGGCAGGGGAAACGTTCAGTCATCATGTATTATCGACATCAAAATAAGTTGTTTTTCATCAAATACACAAGACAAAAAAAAAAAAAACCTCTGTACATCGAACACACTGTAATCATGAGAAGAGCTTGGCCTTATATTAATCCCTCTTGTGGCAAATAAGTTGCTGATGGTTTCCAATGTATGGAGATACAGATATGTAGACTGCCTGAGACATAGACTGCTAACACAAGCTGTTTGGAGGTATTAGCAGTGTTGCTATGGACATGAACGGTGGTAACAAACACAACAGTTTGCTGACAAATATCTGCAGAAGAGTAGCAGTCTCAGGTATTACCAATATTGCTATAGATATGATCTGTATCAACAGACACAATAGTGACAAATATCTGCAGAAGAGTAGCAGTCTCAGGTATTACCAATACTGCTATAGATATGATCTGTATCAACAGACACAATAGTGACAAATATCTGCAGAAGAGTAGCAGTCTCAGGTATTACCAAGAATGCTATAGAAATGATCTGTATCAACAGACACAAACGGTTGCTGAATGTGTCAACAGACAAAATTACGTAACAAATGTCTGCTGATAGCAGCTGTTTCAGGTATAACCAGCATTGCTACAGATACGATCCGTCTCAACAGACACAAAAGCTTGCTGACAAATATTTCTTCATGAGATTGTTTCAAACCTGCCGCTCCCGAGTCGTTTCTCCTGTTTGCTCCAATAACATAACGACAAAGGCAACGTTGGTATATTTAGGGTGTGGTGTTTAGTGTATGCTTGGTATCTTACACTTTTTTTCGGACATAGGAACCAATATAAATCAAGATTTCAAAGGCAAAATAACACCACGTTTGCAAAACTGTCGTTCTCTGTCTGCAGGCCTTAGCGGAAAAAAAGTTAATTCAACTACAAAGCACATACGCCTATCCTTACACGGACCCCATTCTAACTGTGGCTGATTAAGCATAAGTTGTATGTTTTGATGTAATGGCTGACGTGCTTCTGAATCACTTTAACACGCTTGCTTCCCCTCTCTTTACGTGCTGCCTCTGTCCGACTAATTTGACCGCATGAAAGAGGGTCGCCTCGGTAATTACGGATCTGAATGTTCTCTTTATACAGGAACACCCTAGATCTACATTTATTGCAGAACCGGATGAATACACTGGATGTGTAGGTACTCAGCAGTAACATAAAAGCTTGTCTACCAATAGAAACGTGCTAAATCATGGTTGACGCCTTTCATTGGTCTACAATCAAGAGAACACTTATGTCAATGAGATTTCGTATTAACTTAATAGAAGCGTCTGTGGTGAATATCGACAAAGATGGTGATTGGTATATGTATTAGTCAGTTAGTGCTGGGGTACACTTCAAGATTCTTGTATGACTTTATAAAATCAATAACACTGTCTATGGTATTGTGCTCGTTGACCAGGTCAGGGCATTTTTTCATTTTCCGGGTATCTCGAAAGCTTGGACAATTTATGACAGCGACTAGAGGACTTGAGTACACTTATTTTTACCACTTTTGAGTCCACTCCTGTGTCGTTTTGTCTTTTAATTATTGAACAGATGTGTCTTTCTGCTCTATATAACAATCTCTATGTTTTAAATATCTATCGCATGCTTGACAAACAATATCAAAATGAAACATAAATCCCCAAAAACGTCAAGAAACGGTCATTTGGAAATGTAACCTGCAATGTTCTCTATCCACCAGACAACAAATCCAAAGAGCTTCAGACCTGAGTGCGATATCTGACGAGATATGGAAGTTTCAAACAAGTGTGTTCCTGTGAGAATCCGTAAAATCCAAAACTATTCAACCATTCATAGTTATTCTTTTATTGAAAAAATCGCGGATAAATGACTTTGTTTGCGAACGTTATACGCCCCACTCCAACGTCACCCATAGAACAACCATGTCATAGACAAGACCGCTTGTTGGTCTCGGATAAGACGTTCTCTCTCTCTCTCTCTCTCTCTCTCTCTCTCTCTCTCTCTCTCTCTCTCTCTCTCTCTCTCTCTCTCTCTCTCTCTCTCTCTCTCTCTCTCTCTCTCTCTCTCTCTCTCTCGACAATAGTAGCTGTAGTACATGTATATGGAATCTACTGAAATGTGACGTATTGGCAAGATATGCGGGCAGACAAGTGTGATATTGCGTTTTAACGAGCTGCTGCCTGACATGACTATATAGTTCCCACGCTGCTGTGTCAGCGGGTCACTTCAAGAGATCGCTGTCAGTCACGGACATAAAGCGTGAATAATCCTACAGTGACACGTCAGACTCTTTGTTTATTCATTCTTTGTTTCAGTGCCATAGTTCTGACAGTAGGTAGGGGTCTCAATCCTAATGACACAAAAAGTGTACAAGGGATAGGGGGATTTATAACAAATAACAAATTAGCTTTAGAGAAGATTCTAGAACAAGCGATCACATTTTAGTATTGTGAACTCTTATCGATAATTAAGTTCAAACTCTTGGTAGAAATAAATTTCTGTATGTTTGTTTTCTTGATTTCCAAAAAGCTTTTGATGTGGTGTGGCATGCAGGTTTGTTATATAAATTATTGTCGTACGGCATTGGTGGAATATGTTTAATAATTTGAAAGACATGTACTTTGATTCTTATGTTCAGATCAATTTCAATGAGGAATGAAGTGAAGCAGGGCTACGTTTTAAGTTCCAAACTGTTTAATCTATATCTGAACGATTGGCCCTATATATTTGACCAGAACTGTGATCCCGTTACTTTGTACAACGAAAACCTAAAGTATCTATTATATGTAGATGACTTGATGATGGTATCAGAATGTGAAAGGAATTGCCACATTGTTTAGAAAAACTGTCAGAGTATTGCATGAATTGGAAGCTATCTATTAGTGCCCATAAATGTAAAGTAATGATATTTAATAAAACAGGCAAATTTATCCATGACCAATATCAAATTGGTGGTAAAGATCTTGAAGGAGTGCAAAATTATGTATATCTGGGGATTGAAATTTCAGCAAACGGAAATTTGACAGAAACAATAAAACATTTGGGTAACAAAGCAATCAGAGTATCGGGAAGATTAGACAATTTTATGCAGTCATCAAATGGATATACGTTTATATCTACACCTTTTCGAGAAAAAAAATATTGCTCCTATTTTTCCTTATGTGTGTGAAGTCTCGGGCGCGTATATTGTTCAGCCAAACAAACCGTTACTACCAAACGATATAAATGGCTATTTCAAAAATGTTTTTGAGAAATTGCATTGAAGCTTCTTAAAATATGTTGCAAGTGTTAATAGGAAAACTTGCAGTACAGCAGTAGTAAGTGAAACCGGTCAATATCCGTATTCCCCAATAATTCTTAGTCCAGTGTGCAAAAATTGGCATCGCATTGTTAATTCAGGTCCAGAAACTGTATTATACGATACCTATCGATGTGCTTTGGAGCTAATAACTATCGACAACTCTGCATGGTTATCTACAGTGAAAGAATCTTTGAACATATATTTGGGCGTGGTGATATTTGGAATGATCGTGGTGTAGATTTCGATTATTTTCCTTACAATGTCTTTTATAAACTATTTAGAGTGAAGATTACTCCGCAATGGAAATATGAGATGGAAATGAGCCTTTTATCTGACAAGAACTTAAGAACGTACGCTAAATTTAAACACAATTCTGAATGTGAAAAATATCTTTATGTTATGAAAAATGTTACTGTAAGAAAAGTTTAACTCGACTAAGAATTAGCGCTTATAACCTTCCCATTGAAACCACCAGACACAAACGTCCAAACAAAATTTCTCTTCAGCAACGAATTTGCAATAAATATTGACAAATTCCATTACATATTGATATGCTCAACATTTTCTCACCTGCGTCTAAAATGATAAATTCTTTTTGTGAAATACTTGTTAATTGTGATTATATGAAGGAGGAAGAGAAATTTTTATTTTGGATGAGATGTGAAGAGGTGAAAACAATACGTATTTTCGAAACCTTTTTGCTGCTTGTGTTGAAATTGATGGTACAATTTAGTTAAACTTTAAAAAAAAATTATGGCACGTGTGCCCTTCAATGTGTATTGACACTTTTTGTGTAAAATATATGTGATTTTAGTCAAGTTGGCTAAAAAAATAAAATCCCTAGCGCAAGCCCAGGCACGGACAGCAACCGATTCCATGAGCAGATCGTCTATCATATTCTAGTCTAGTAGGCCCAGGCTTTTTTCACATAGTCTAAGTGACATAAATACAATGACAGGTTTCGATCAGTCTGCAACTTGCTCGCATGTGGCAAAGGCTGGGGTAATTACGCAATCTACAGAACACACTCGTTTTCCCGTGCATCTTTTAAATTAGTGGCAAATATGACTTCAAACTATATGCCAATGACACACTTTTCTTCCAAGATCATTACATCCCTATGTGCCTCTTTAGTGTGATACTATTTCAGGCCTGCAAATGACATTATGCTGACAGTCAAATGAGCAACGCTCAACGTACGCTTAAATATACGAAACATTCACCTGCGGGCTTATACCAGACACATGACCTTCATACGTTCTTTTATTATCACACCTGTTCTAGGATGTAGCTGGTCGACTTGTAATAATTTCTTCAGATAATATCGCGCGCGACGAGAATGATTCATATAAATATTATGGACGTAGTTAAGCCACTAAAGTAATAGGCAAACTAATAACCCTACATTGCATCTCTCAATGAACGAACCCCATGGTTGCCGTGGAGACAAATCCACTTCTTGAAATTGTATCGGGTGATGTCAATTTTCTTTTAAAGCTAGTAAAGTAATTATCTCACAGGTACAGGGGTGCAACACTGCTCCTGTACACCTCTAATACCTAGCATTTGATAAAAGCCCCATCGCTCACAAGTTCCCATAACCTGCATTCAAAGGAAAATTTGTGACGCAAAGAAAGGGAACAACCACTACTCATCAAACACTTTGTGCAGTCATCCTGACCAGGAAAATCACTGTACTAATATAGACAGTAGATACCCAGCTGTACTCTCTACGCCAATCTATCAAAATTCGTAATTGCTAACATGCACAAAGATGGAAACGTAGACTTTTTGTTGTTTATATCAATGCTGTCCAATTGGAAATCTCTGTAGCAAAATTTAGATTCCCTGGAGAATTTCCTCAACTTCTTCACATGAGAAACACATTTTGGATAAATTCTGTAGCATTTTTTAAGAACTGTGAAGCAAAATTTTGCTACAATGCTCCAGTCGGACAGCAATGTATATGTGCACAGGAGGTGAAATCCTTTTGCATGTTGTAAACTTAACGGACCATACGTTTTGCTAGCAGCCAGCACCAAGAGGGATATAGAAACGGTGAAAAATCGTTGATATACATATAAATGCCTGTTAAATTGACATTTAATATCGTCATTCAACAAATGCACAACAGTATTGGTTTATCAGAGCTGCCAAACTGTCCCTCATCATGAGGACAATCCCTGAAATTAGCTGAAAATTTGACCAATTTACGATGTGCGTTCCTCATCAAATTGAGTATTTGCTGCTATATTCTCTCGTAATTACTTTGTGTCCCTGATGGTCTTGACGACTTGTCCGTGAAATGACACTTTGAATGTTGGCATCCCTGGTTTATTATATCGTTTTTAAAACAGACAACTACCTTGGCT
Organism: Hermodice carunculata; assembly: GCA_964020975.1. NCBI lineage: Eukaryota > Metazoa > Annelida > Polychaeta > Eunicida > Amphinomidae > Hermodice > Hermodice carunculata. The sequence continues at coordinate 68,651,459 of OZ026629.1, forward strand.
CATAAAACAATTTTATGAGCACTGTTTACGGTTCACAAAACAATTTAGTTCGTGATTATGATGGGTAAAAGAGCGCATGCGCAAGTTCGAAAACCACCTTCAGCATGTAGCAGCTTGGCATCCCATTAAACAATAATCCTCACTCTACGATTTATGATATAAGTGCATTTAGAATATCACATTATAATACAGTATGGAACATTCACCCACATGCATATGGCCACGGTGTAAGGAAGAATTAAATTCAGGCACGAATGGACGTTGTGTGTGCAAATTTGAATTTTCAACCAATCACAGTGACCTGTGCGGAGGATTTCTCTCTAGTTCAAAGCAGAGGAAAAAATCACGAATGCCATTTTATTACGAGTAAGTTTTTGTTCTGCTTTTGCGGCTGAGACTTCATCAGTTCCATCTGACGGGCAATCCTACACACAACATACCATAAAAGTCATTCTAGCAGTAAAGCTCACTAAAACAACTTTTAATGTACATGAAAATACTGTTCCTTTACCAAAAAATCCAATAGTGTAATTACAGCTTCACTGACGATCCGACTTGAGCCATACTGTGACAACATATAATCCCATTTCTTCATATCATGTACGTGAGGAGCAAGCAGAAAATGTTTGCAGTTCACTGAGGAATGATATGGAAGAGAGCGTGGCAATACTGTGCCTATGCAGACGAGCGGACAGAAATGCATGTCAGAAGTACAACGCAATAAAAATGTAATTTCTGATTAACACTTTGCTCTTGAGTAAGTAATCCTTGGCAGAATACATGGCCACACAGGTTACAAAACATCTTAATAGCAGAATACATGGCCACACAGGTTACAAAAGCAGAATACATGGCCACACAGGTTACAAAACATCTTAATAGCAGAATACATGGCCACACAGGTTACAAAACATCTTAATGGCAGAATATATGGCCACACATGTTACAAAACATCTTATACTGAAAACCTCAGTCATAAAAAGTATACGAATCGAAATGTCATACTTAAACAAAGTTATGTTATCCTTAGCAGTAAAATATGACAGACTGGTCACTAAAACAATTTATTTATAGGCAGTGAGTTCAAGTCGTCCGCGTTAAGACATAACGTTATGCGAAAACAATGTCAATAAGACAATTAATTTTGAATAAAATGCGGATGATACATTTCCTTCCACGTTATTTTGCGACGCTCTTGTACCCCAAACACGAAGCTTATTTAAAAGCTAAATTGGAATAAAAAGTTTTCATCCGGTTCCAGTAAGCTTTGTAAAGATATGCAAAAGAGCTACACTGGTGTATGGAAAGGAAAAAGACATTGATAAACTGCAACAACGGACATACAGGCGCAGGTCAAGGAACGTTTCCCTGAAAAAAAGTTTCATTGGAGAGTCCATGACTTTGTGCGGAGTATTCAATGAGCAGCTCGGCAATTTTGTATTTAGACACCGTTTATCTGGGCTTTTAAATTTAGGGCTTTTACTTGATTTAAACATATTTTATGCAAACGAAAGCGATTGGGGAACAGGGAAACCCCCATATTAACCCCAATCGCTGAAAAAAAAGGAGAACATATAAACAGGACATACCAAACAACAACAAAACACGCAGAAAAGGCACTATATAGAACAACTTCATTTCGGAAAAGAAATGGGAGATTACAAAAATCAAAATAAAACAAGCCCCCCCAAAAAAATAATAAAATAAAATATACAAGCAAACCCGAAGCAATAATGGTCAAAGGTCTATAAATTCTGGATTTGAATTTTATTAAACCAATTTCGATTTGTTTGCCATGCTATCTCTTAACAGTACCATGGAGCTCTGCGGAAAGAGGCAAACCTTTATAGTAGGCCCTTCATTAAAAAGGCAGTCATTGTGTTGATTTCCTATTTTGACGTGCCCGTTCAAAGAAGACGCCTGGTTTGGGGTTCCTGAGAATAGCGATGTAACATAATGTCGACTGGTGTATGTTAATCACAACTAAAGCTTTAAAAGTATGCTGGATCAGATATAATTTTTGTTTAAAATATACTCATGTACTCTTTATATCCCATGCAGGACCGCTGTTTGCCAAAATACAGTGGAATCTCCAATTATGACCACGTCCGTAAATAGACCATTTCTATATTAAGATCACCAATTTACAGTCTCGTTTTTGTTTCCCGCTTTCCAATATTATCGCATACTAAGATCCCTGCACTATTAAGATCACCTTTTCAGTGCATCAGGTGTTCTTAATAGGAAGATACCAGTGTTCTTAGGGCCCACTACAGCCAGTAATGGCGCCCCTGGCTACTGAAATCATCACAAAGTACACAGAACAAAGCACAGACTTGTGTGCAACTTGCTCACTCTCTCCCAAAATGAAAAGTCTGCATATTTGACCAAGCCACAGCCTCGGGTGTTATCTACGATATCTTACAAAGTTGGTGCAGATCAGATAAACTGTGGAGTTCAGTACAACAAGGTGCTAAGCCTGGAATGATTTGTTGCATACTTTTGTGGGCATTTGTCTGACTTCAGACAGACTGGAGGTCGGCGGTACGCCTACTCATGCTTTTGAACTAGAAATGGGAATATAAACAGTGCCGACAATAGTCTAACATTAAATTCCTCAACATAATTCTTTTAATCATAAATTTACGCTGGATGGCTTTGGATTCCGTAAATAGTGCAGCAGCATTTCCGTATGTAGGCTGTTATCCCGTTTGTGCATCCGAGAGAATGCCTCGCACGAATGACATATTTCCATCGCCTATGATAGAAAGCCGTAATAAGCAGGATGAAACCATCAAAGAAAAATGACTATCAGCCCAACAAATATGAAAGACAGTGCATTTTAAAGAATGGTGATAACCTTTTACAGCAACAGTAGCAATGTAAGATTGATTTCAGACACACACACACACACACACACACACACACACACACACACACACACACACACACACACGCACGCATATATAGGAAAAGCACAAGATATGTATGTACAGATCTTCGTAACCTGCCCAAACTTGCATAGAGTTTTGTCAGTTAATTTGATAGGATACCCGTTTACATCCAATGGAGGAGACAAGGACGAAGAAAATATAACGGTACACCCATAGACTGGCTGTCTTTGAAATACAAAGATTAAGAAAATTAAAAAAAAAAAAATCCTGTAGAAAAACACTCATATTATGAGAACGGCACAAACATGATTCTATTATGTTGTATGGTGACATACCGGCGGCAGTTTCAGTAACCTGCTGGTAGCACTTTTTCGAGCAGTATTTTATTGCACATGCTACTGCAACGGTTACAAACTATCTACAGCATTTCCAGTGAGAAGAATACCACGAGTCACTTTGAACAGAGCTCTAGTTGCTAAATATAAGAATTGCTGTACCTACATGAACACAGGCGAATGAACCGCAGCACTTAACCTAATAAGGTTACCCTGGGTAAATAATAATAATAATAATAATAATAATAATAATAATAATAATAATAATAATAATAATAATAATAATAATAATAATCATCATGATGATGATGATGATGATGATGATGATGATGATGATGATGATGATGATGATGATAAGTATACAGCTGATACATTGCATGTCCAAATATAAATTGTCCCATTGAGGTTACTGAAACTTTTGCCGATACGTTTTACCTTGATTTGCCTGTACATTTCTGTGATATGGTTCTAAATTACTGTAATTTGTTTGTAATCTTTACGATGATACACCAAGTAGCTACAAACATCGACGTGCCATAAGTTATTCACACTGAAATCATGATGGCAAGACGCATTTTTGCAAAAACTGTCAAAATATTCATGTTACATGACGTGTCTGTGGCACTGAAATACAGAACGTTGGCCATGTTTTATGATAACATTAACTGTGACAATGCTCCTGAACGGTTGTGTCAGCATGGAAAGAATCCCAGGAAAGAATGCAAGGCGTCGAAGTTACAAACGCTGTAAATATGCACAAAAACAGCACCATGTTTGATGGGGCATACATACTTATTAACTGTGTTTTTTTAAAAAAAAAGTTTGTTCTACTATATAAAAGAACATGAACCACTTTTTCATTTTATGATAAAGTAAACATGCATATTAAATGTACGAAAGGCAACAATAACATTAATCCATTAAGATATGTACGTGGTAATGGTTATATCAAGGGTTTTACTAACATTTGTAGCAATAAAATATACCTATACCTATTCTAAACAGATGGTTATTTCTTCCTTTAACAAGCTTAATGAGTGTTTACAGAATGTCACTATGATATTTTAAAACAGCTACTTATTTCCAAGTCGCTAGTTTTTACAAGAGCATACATTTTTGTCCTGTTAAAAATATGCTCGCACATACAGGTACGTTCTTATTGCGTGATGCGGGCCAAGGCAGCAGTCAGTGCAGGGAATATGAATGTCCCGCATTCAAATAATGCCACTCTGTCGCTGTACTATCACGTATGGTATTGGCCGTGATGTCCACCCTGGTCTTTCACCCCGACACCCCCCCCCCCAAAAAAAAGTGCCACAACGTAATGTACTGTACTGTCTATATAATAATAATAATAATAATAATAATAATAATAATAATAATAATAATAATAATAATAATAATAATAATAATAATAATAATAATAATAATAATAATAATAATAATAATAATAATAATAATAAGCTTTATTTCAAGTCGAGTTTACGAAAAAAACCCAAACCGGGTAACATTAGCGCCGAGGCACTATTATCCGACCGTGCATATTATTACAGTGCACTTAGGGTTAAATATTTCTCTATAGGTGTAGATATTATGAAACTTATCAAAGAACTAGTGAGAAAAAATATAACCGTTGAGCCACACCCAATTTCTGCATGCAAGGGCCACTTCTAGGGAGCATGGAGTGCATAATAGCTGAACAAGTGGGCTGCATAGACTACCATGTGACCTTGGGACATCTGATACCCGACACTGTACATGGGCAGGCTTTATGCATAATTTACGATCATGCATTATGAGGCCACAGAAAATATCTATTTGGTATCCAGTGTCCAGGTAAACATAGCATAAATACTACATGGGTGAAGTTTGTATTGGGACCTTGCTTTAGCCATGGCTTCTGTTTACGGATACTGCTTCCATTTTGACGATACACATTGGTTTGAAATTTCTAGGCCATTTTATCAGTGCATTTCTACAAGGTAGTCCCTCAGGAATATTAATAATCCTTTTGATGAAATAATACGATGATGATTTCTCGGAACATTACTGCCGGTACGTTATGAATGTGAACAGGCTAAAATACAAAGAAGTTCTAGCACATGAAAAAATATACATTACTCGCATGATATCACACACCTGAAAACCAGTCTGTGTGGACGGAAGCCTCAAGAGACATTAAGGTATGCTAAGGTGACCTTCAAAGGTCTCTTCAATTGTGATTGAAGATAATGCAATAACAGTACAAATACTTTCTGTGAAGTGTTCCCAGAGTTACCCAGGCATATATTGCTTACTGATCCAAGCGATGCATCACTCCCCACATGATTAATTCTTACAGACGCCTCACCAGTTTTGGCTTCATCAATAGAGACGCCATCATTTAGTACACACAAATGCTTTTTCGCCAGATAATTGTACGCTTTGAAAAAAAAAAAATAAAGATCTTTCTTGGCACTCTCTGGGTACCACCAAGGAGGGTACCCTCCTTGGTACCACAGTACCCTCCTTGGTACCACAAATATACCAAGAAAAGTTGACTTTTGCTACGAAGAGATGTGTATATATGTATCGTGACGTTGTCTCGCACAATGAAATGTTCATGCCACTCATTTCTATTTATTATACTGAAGATTCCAAGTTCATTCAAAACGTCGAGAAGACAGTATTCAGGGTAGCCTGCCCAAGAATAGCCTGACTAGTTTTAGGCGTTATAAGCTTGAGAACTTTCAAAAAAATTGAAACGTCCATTGGGTGACCATGCGTCAATGGATCCCGAGTCCAGAAAACCCACGAAAGCATTCCTTTATAAAATCAAAATGGTTGCCAAATCGATAACTTGTAAATGAGTAAGTGCATATGGTCATAAAAGCTGTTATATCCAGCACAATCAAACAAGCAGAGCGATAAATGTGAACTACCTCGTATAAATTCGTAACCAACTTTTCACGATTGAAACCAGCAATTAGACCAATAAGTGCACACTCTGGAGCAACGGGGGGGGGGGGGGGCGGAGGCAAGTTGATATAATTTTACGTTATTACTAACATATCAACTTGCCCCAGACTCGTTAGATTCTGTGAAATGTGTAAATGCTTTCCTTTGGCATAGTTTTTTTTTCTTTCGCATGCTCAATCCGTCTGCTGTATTTCAAAACTCTGATTGTTGTCCTGTTGAAAACTGTCCAGAGGTTATATATTGCTTGGTACAAGTCCTCTGTACAAGGGACGTCAAAATAATGTACTGAACAGTATTGAGTTTTACACGAGACTCAATTCACACAGGTCCGTTCTAACATGGTGTACGCGACAGTAAGAATGGTCCACGTACTTGAATTCATTGTCCTTTCCAAGTTTTGAATGCATCTATATTATGTATTTTCACCATTATGTCGAGTCTGTGGAATTTAAAAAAGGTGCCGTGGTGAGAGGTTAAGTATGCAGGGCAGATGGTCAAAAGTATTCATTCGTTGCTCTGTTATGTATTGATAACCTTTGTGATTTTAACGCCATCATTGGACGGATCCCATGCTCTTCAGGTATTGGTATTTGATTCCTAGTCCTGGACTTTCATTTCTTTTGTTTGGCAGTTTAGCATCAACTGAACCACGTTCGATTTTAGGGAATGGGAAAAACATTATGAATACCATGCTTGATTCACCTAAGGGAAGTCAGTTAACCGTGGGTGTACCTTTCACGTTCCTTAACCAGTGTTATAAGTAAACAATTTCTCTGTAGTGTGACGAATTCAAATTGTCACAAATTCCCCCAACATTTCCAGAAGATCCACAACTGAATCTTGCATTAGGAGAAATGAAAATGTTCTGGTGGTTTACGGAGGTTTAATGTAAACTGACCCAAAGCGTAGCTTGGGATCACGCTGGTATCAATGCGTACTTTGAAATACCAACACTTCTAATAAAGAGTACTAGTATTTCTTTGAAAATTTGTTTATAGGCCAGGCTTTATTTGCTCCGCCACAAGAACCCGGAACATTATTCCCCTTCAAAGTTGTATACGTTTGTGTTAACTTCCGTTGTAGCCTCATCAAGTTTCCAAAATAAAAATACCAAACTAATCAGGGACCTACACCAAATTTCCAACAGAAACAGGATATATAACCTACTCTGGTACTGTCAGACACTATTCTCCAGGGATCCCAATGGCACAAAAACACTTCTACATAAACAAACATGACGCTGGCCAACGAAGATGAATTTCGAATACCAGTCGATACCATGCAATGCGTACAATTGTTTAAACGGCAAGGACATTCAGAATTTATGGGACGCCTCTTGTATATAAGAGTCTGCATCAGAACTGTAGCATATATCTATATATATATATATATATATATATATATATATATATATATATATATATATATATATATATATATATATATATATACATATATGTATGTATATATATACATATATACATATATATGCAACAAATATGCTACAGTTCTGACATATATATTTTCTTATATATATATAAATATATATATATGTAGAGAGAGAGAGAGAGAGAGAGAGAGAGAGAGAGAGAGAGAGAGAGAGAGAGAGAGAGAGAGAGAGAGAGAGAGAGAGAGAGAGAGAGAAAATGTTGCCTCACTCTACTTGGCCGCTGGAGTATTTGACGAGCCAGAGTGACGGTGACGGTTCTCTGAAGGGTAAAACTACACAGAAGTGAAAAGTCACGAAGGCATAAAGTTCATCGAGGCATCGACACTGATGGAAACTGACACGCATCGTACCCAGTACATGATCCGGACACAACCAGTTATATGAATTATGTGCACGTCTCTTTGGATCGAGATATGTCATGGATAAGCTGATTAGCAGGGCCAAATAAAAGAATGCCTGGAACCGCTTATGGAACTTAATTTTGACAGAAATTGGCCGACAAGGTCTGGATTTTGGGTAAAACTCAGACATTTTACAAAAGGAAAGTTTACGTAACATATACATCTCCACCAAGCTTGAGGGGGTCCTGTTTTTCATTGTTGAGACAGATGTATATACAATAATACAAGTATTTATAATGGAACTGTTTTCCTACTATACAAAACATTTCTTCGTATTAATCACCACGGCACTTCAGAAATACCTGGATATAACCGAAATGATCTATCCCAGGCATATCTCCTGGACATTTGAAGAGCTGGCCAACATAAGCTTGTGTCAACATCAATGTCCCTCCTCTCTAATAGCAATGCATGTTCTCTTACCAATGCAATCATTGTTGTGAAAATTAAAAATGGTTAAGAATCAGGAAATGAAAGTAGCAACGCTTTGTGGAAAACTTTAATGCACTATGAGTAACAGAAATGTAACATTCTCACAAAATTTGAAGATAATCCAGTTATCCAGTTTGGGAAAAGGCGAAAATTTAGTTAAAATGATAAAAAAAAATGTAAAAAAAAATACTCCCTCGTATCTGTTGTAAAAATTTTGCCTTGAAGTACACAAAAATGTCCCTACGCAATGTGAAAGCAATTGGCAAAGCGCTTTTAATGAAGATTTTTTTGTATCCCCATAAACTGAATGAAAAACATCTTTAAAAACCACTTAAGCATGCCCTGTCCTTATATCCTTCATAGAAATCTACCCAAGGTACATCCTCAGTAAATTTGCAGTGGATCTGGTCTTGAGTTTACCTACACATGCATATGTACTAGTATCCCTATCAAAACCATATGAAGGTGTACTCTTACTAATCATAACCTAATTTCCAAAATTCTTTGAAAATCGGGAAATGAGAGCAGCGCCACCTAGCGAACAACTTAAAGTTGAAGCAGTCAAGCTACACTTCCGGTACTATTAAAGAGAATCCAGTTTGTGATTTGCGAGACGTTAAAAATTACCCCCCCCCAAAAAAAATCATTAAAAAGTTTTAACATTCAAGCGCCACCTGCTGTACAAATCATGCTTTACGTGTACTAAGAGGTTTGCCATGCAGTTTCAAACAGTTTTAGAGGAGATTTTTGAAGAAGCCCCATGAATAAAATGGTTCATACAATACAAACTTTCACAAGAGTTTGACAATTTGAACAACTTGGTTAAAACCCACCAAAGGTATTTCCTGCCAAATCTGAAGCGGATCCGACCAACGGTTTTCGAGAAGTTGAAAATTATGAAATTGTTCAGGAGCGACGATTGACAAGGAACATGAAATAAGCTCAGTTGACCGATATTTCAGCTGAGCTAAGATGAAACGAGGCCGACAATCGCACATGATGACATAGCACCAAGACAACAAGAAGATTCAAAGAACGAAGTGAGTTTGAAGATTGTGCCTGAAAACGGCTTGGCCGCGTTGCATACTTCTTGTTGCCTGTGATGTTCCCTGGTTGGCACTTATTCCTTTCGACGGGCATGTGGCAACTCTTTTGTCTGAACATCTGTCAGCGAGTGCTGAATATGACTTAATATCTACATTTGGTCCTTTGTGGTATCCGACTGACTGTGAGTCTTCAAAATGAAACCAGAGGACTGTTTGAAAAGCCTATGTCCAGCTGCCTTAGAGATATTAACAGAAAAATCTTTACTTCAGCGTCAGCTGCAGCTTGAACCGAACTTAGATAACCAGAGTAACGCTGGCGTGAGCTGACCTTTGAGCTTAAAGTGTATGGATATCTTTGATCCAGATATATGACAAGTGACCTGTTTTTCAAACAATCTTCATTGAGCATTTTACAATACGGGTACATGGTTTTCCAGTCTTGGGGTTCGAAAGGTTCGTACTCTACCATGATAAACTATTCCGTGTCATACACTTACTTATCTGCATGTTGTTAGCCAGCTGTAACGATTTAAACACATTCACATATATTGTGTCATTCTTGGACAGCACGAATTTTGCTTGTTTGTGTTTTTTTTGTTTTTTGTTTTTTTTAATTCTTGCAGTGCCAATCACGTCTTAAGTTGATCTACCTGAGTCAAACTAGTCTGAATTATCATTAGGATCTCAGATTCGTATTCCTCGTAAAAAGACGTTTCATTCAAGTATCAGCATGCCTCTAGTTCCAGAGAAAATATCCCAGGTCAACAGCAGAAAAGCTGTTGACTCAGTCCAAAATTTGGCACTTAAAGAGTAAATAACCAGCAAAAATGTAAAACGCATATATCCCCATGTGGTTGAAGATGAATGAAATATTCAATTAATATATAACAGCTCAGAACCTAAGAAATAGTCTATTTACACATTAAAATAGATCATATATTTCTTAACTTTCAATTTTACATGCAACACCTAAACAGGAATTACACTATTTATTACCATTCCTCTTCTGATGTCACATACTTTCAATTTTACATGCAACACCTAAACAGGAATTACACTATTTATTACCATTCCTCTTCTGATGTCACATACTTTTAGTTAAATTTCAACCATGAAGTTGGAATTACCTTCTTCACTTTTTGAAGTTCCCAGTCAAGGTCTTTGCATCTAACAAATTTGACAGGCACTATCCTACCATCAATATGTATGTATAATTATAATTACATGCTTATATTATGTTTACATGTGTGTGACGAAGCAATTAAAAGACTATAAGAAAGCAAGAAAATTGTATTCAAGCTATATTTTCTTGGAACCTTTCAAAAGACAAAAGAATTCTATTCCATCAAACAAATTCGTGACATACAATGCATGTACCTTTATTCATATCACTTCATAAAATATCGATTTCCTATCAACCTGCAAGTCGTTACACAAAAGACGTGCTTTCATTATGTAACAGGAGAAGACATTTATTTGAATCTATGACACTCTCAAAGCAGTTTCTGGCAAAATTGTAGAACATTTTCTCTTCATAATTGTTTGTGTTTGTGTTTATGTTTATATTTATAGATGTAATTGGGTTCGCCCTGGTGTCAAATAAGTCATGTGGCTGCATAATAGAAAAAGCTATGCCTTATTTGTTCCACTTTGAATTGTTTTTTGTTCATAAATGTTTGAGCCATAAAATGTTAAAAAGGTAATTTGTGTCTCATTTTTTAAAGTACATGTAATTTGAGTAGTTAACTAGGACTTCATATAACACAGTTGGCAATCTTGCACTGAGTCTCATAATTATCCAAGTTTAACTGAAAGGAAAATTACTGATTTCACAATAAATGACAGAAATGGTTCTGAAATCAATTATGGTAGCCTGCAGCGATATCCACTGCATGCAGTTAGTTCCCTGGCAAGAGAGCAATAGAAATAACAGCAAAGGATAAGCGACACTTTTCGAATTTTCTAAACGAATTTGGAACTAAAATAAAACGAGCGAAAAAAGTGGAGAGTCAAACAATGAAACCCACCTCAGTGTGAATTAGTCGTGGTAGTGGTAGTTCTGGGCCCTTGTTATCCTTTCCTGTCAAAGACGCATTCATGCAACGCGTTCACTCGATACGCAGCAACATGGGTCAATAAAATTAAAGCCCACTTTTCTGGTAGATGAGCTCCACAATTTTCAATCAAAATATGTTACATAAACCGAACTGTTACATGGAGAAGTATCAAAGCAAGCCATCCTATAGGCTATGGCAATTCGCTTTACGTTTTTGGAGGAATCGAACGGGCATTTTTAAAACGTGCAGTTCATACAAACGGAGCAACATATTTAACATGTTTTTTGCAGGTCTCTTCCCGCTTAAAACTTAACAAAAAGCTTTTGGATGGCAAATATCGTGTGTTTCAATATTTAGAATAATAAAGTTCGCCATTACAAGACATTTGGAATGAGAAATGTTGCGGAGACGTGCCAGAACAGTATGGCAAAGACCAACAACTGAAAAAAATATGAGTTGAACTAAAAAAGAAGATTTGATTCAAAGCAATCTGTCCGCGTGCCTTCGTAAGTTGTACATATTAAATGCTACAACTTTTGTCCTTTGGTACTCAACATTTCATGAAGCTTATGGCTGGATGAAAATTTCAAAGTCCAATTACTTTGACCTTCAGTGGTAAATTACAAAAATATACAGTGTTACAATACATACAATTTAAACCCAACATGAACCAAATCAGATGAAAATTGACCAAGTTATCGCTAGATGAAACTTTCAGAGGTCCAAAAGACCTTGACATTTGACTTTTAGAGATCACATGTAAATTACAAAAAGATGCAGTGTTACAGTAGCTACAATCTGAGCTCAACATGATCAAAATTGAACTGAAATTGACCGAGTTATGGCTAAATGAAAATTTCAAATGTCCAAATGATCTGGACCTTTGACCTGTAGAGGTCACATGTAAATTACAAAATGGCAGTGTTCCAATACCTACAATTTGAGCCCATCATGACCAAAATTGGATAAAAATGACCAATTTCTGGCGAGATCAAAATTTCAGGGGTCCAAGTGACCTTGGCCTTTGACTTTTAGAGGTCATGTGTAAATTATAAAAATATGCAAGGTTACAATAGCTACAATTTGAACCGAACATGATCAAAATTGGATAAAATTGACCGAGTTATAGCTAGAGGAAAATTTCAAAGGTTCAAATGACTTTGACATTTGACCTTTAGAGGTCACATGTAAATTACAAAAAAAATGTTCAGTGTTGCAATACCTACAATTTGAATCCAACAAGATCAAAATTGGATAAAAAGTGACCAATTCCTAGTTGATGAAAATTTCTAAGGTCCAAATGACCTGGACCTGTGACCTTTAGAGGTTGCATGTAAATTACAAAAATGTGCAGTGTTACAATAGCTAAAATTTAAGCCCATCATGATTGAAAATTGGATAAAAATTGTCTGAGTTATGGATAGAAGAAAATTTCAGGGGTAAAAATGACCTTTGACCTTTAGAGATTACATGTAAATTAAAAAAAAAATGTGCAGTGTTACAAACATATTAATTGATGTTGGATTGGTTACCTGTACCTATAATAGTTTTGGACATATTCAAGATTTAAATTTTCAAATGGCCCTAATTTGCACAATATTCAAAACCGTTGAATCTCTTTACAAAAAGTCAAGACTTCATGACTGGAAGTATAATCATGCCAAGCTATGAGTTTCTTTGTATGACACTTTTTAAATGAAACGTTGGGCAAATTTGCATGTAAAGAAAGAAAGAAAGAAAGAAAGAAAGAAAGAAAGAAAGAAAGAAAGAAAGAAAGAAAGAAAGAAGAAGGAAAGAATTCATAGAAACCAATATGTCTCTGTTGGCACACAGACATAATTATATCCATTGCGCTATACAGCTCATGATTCAGTGAAAGGGTTAAAGAACGTTATCCTTTTCCAGAACAGCAATTTTATCAGCGCGTGACATAATAAATGTTTTTCATGATATAAAACAAGTGATATTCACAAATGCATATCTTTACATTTACTGTGCATAATGCATATTGATATAAGAAGCTAACGATGGAACACTGTTTTTACATGGACATGACATGCCAAATCATATAGACCTGCAACAGTGACGCTACATTTCCTTCGGGCCCCTTCCAGATCAAAGCGGAAGAGGGCAACCGGTAATTCCGTCTGTTAATATGCGCTGTTGATTCAGCCTTACGGCATGATCAAGTCAGGGTTAACCGTGAAAACTCAGTGGGACCAGAAGCCGTGCACATATTGAATGTCCACATGTATTTTTAATGGTAACGTATGTGGCACTATACATAAATAAATGCACACAGATCTCAGCATATTCAATGCAGTCTGATATTATGTGGAACCAGTCCATGTCAGCAACGATCACAGAGTCTTTGTGGTGCATTTTGGTAACCTTCGAAAGTGAGACGTTAGTCATTATTACTCTGTCGGTAAAAGGTTTGATCCACAGCTTTGCCTCGTCGCGTTCTGGTCGAAGATGGATTTCCTCTCATACCCGTTGTAAGGTGACCATTAAGGGAACAGAGAGAGAGAGAGAGAGAGAGAGAGAGAGAGAGAGAGAGAGAGAGAGAGAGAGAGAGAGAGAGAGAGAGAGAGAGAGAGAGAGAGAATGTATTCGTTCTAATAATGCCTTGCTGATAGCTCTTTCCGAAACGTTTTTATCACAAAATTCACAAGATGAAAATCTTTTATTACGTGGTTTCCATAAAATAGTGCACAAGGATTGTTTTAGTGGAATAGCAGGGGGCGTTGCCCTCTGTGTCTCAACAGTTACTGGTCACCAGGCGTCACGACCTGGAGAGCCCTAATCTCGAATTATTATGGGCCGAAACTAAATTACATTGTAACACGTTTTTATTAGGAGTTATTTACAGGCCAATATTCCCAATAAGGAAGTTACCATCCGTCCAGACGACTTCCCTTGGTTATACGTCATCTTTGGGCTGGTAAAAGCGTAAAGTCATGCGCGCCGACTCAAAGCAAACGACGGAAAAAATGTCTGGACACGAATTATGGGCTACTTACAACCGGCTGCACAACCTTTAATAAGAAAATTTTCACGTAGCTGAAGAATAACATAATAATAAACTAAGTAATTCAGTTTAAAATTTCAAAAGAAAACCAAACAAAACAGAACAAAACAAAACATGGCGGAAAACAGTTAAATGTTATCTGAATAGAAAACACATTCAGACAATACTTTCTTCAGTGAGCGACGGCAAACGTGACAGATAATGCATCTAAAGCTGAAATCATTAATTCTTTTTTCTTAAGCCAAAACAACTTTGATACATCTTCAGTTCTAAACCCCACAAGGCCTGACCACCCGACAAATACTCTCGGAAATGTTGACATCTGTGAAGATGAAGTCTTGGACTCTCTTAAAGGTCTCCACACATCCAAAGCAACTGGTCCTGATGGTGTCAGTACTAGACTTTTGAAAGAATCTACTCCAGTTGTGTACAAATCTCTTATTAATATATTTATTATGTCTCTAAATCAGAAACAATTTCCAACCATTTGGAAAGACGCCCATGTTATACCTCTCCATAGAAAGGGCGAAGAGAACTTGTGTAATATATCTCTTTTAAGTTGCACAGGGAAAGTATTAAAAAAAAGTAACATATAAGCATGTTACTACTTTTTCCGAGAAAATATAGTTATCTCTGCAAACCAGTGGGGATTCATACCTGGCAACTCTACAGTCAACCAGCTACTTTCTCTTTATCATGAGTAGTGCTTGTTGGTGACAAACGAAAAGAAGCTAGAATTATTTTTCTTGATATAAGTAAGGCCTTTGACAAAGTCTAACACAGAGATGTTACATATAAACTGGAAAGAAATGGTATTGTCGATGCCTTTTGATATGTTTTGAAAATTATCTTTATGACCGAAAGCCGCGCGTAGTTCTCGATGGCCAGTCCTCCAGTTAAGGAATTATTAAGGACGGGGTACTGCAAGGATCAGTTTTAGGTCCATTACTTTTTTTTAAATTTATATCAACGACATAGTTAACGTTGTGAACGCTAATGTTAAATTTTTTGTTGACGACAAGTCACTTTATCTCACTGTCGATGGCCCAGTTCATGCTGCCACTGTCATGAACGGCGATCTTAATTTCTTACACCAATGGTCCAAGGAATGGCTCATCTCTTTTAATGCTCTTAAGACTGATACTCTGCTTGTCTTCCTAAGAGGAACACCCCGGACCATCCACCTGTCATTGTTCAGGGACATTAACTGCAGAATATATCTGAACATAAACATTTAGGTCTCACTTTAAAATCTGATTTAAAATGGAATGAACACATAAAACAAATTGCAACTAAAGCTTCCAAACAGTAAATATTCTGAAAAGTTTGCAATATCGTCTTGATCGTGTAACAGTAGAAGTGATCTATACTTCCTTTATTCGGCCTTTTTTAGAATATGGTAGGCTAAGTGTGGTCTGGGATGGTTGTTCTCAGCCTGACTCAAAGCTACCAGAGGACTTGCAATTGACTGCGGCCCATATCGTGACAGGAGCAATGAGAACCACCCCAAATAAAAAAAAAAAATTGTATGCGGAAACTGGTTGGGAATTACTATCTAAACGTAGAGACCGTTCTTCAATTATAATGTACAAGATAGTCCATAATCTTGCTCCATACTATTTGAATACTGTCTTACCTAATTTTCCAGTTGAAGAGAATCCACGGCATAATTTCAGAGCACGTCAAAATTTGCCCCATTTAGGCCCACCTGCTTTTTATATTAGAACTGTCTTATTTGAGAATTTTTTTTTCTCCTCAGCAACTAAATTATGGAATCTCCTGCCGTTAGCAACTCGAAATCTACCGTCTCTGTCACAATTAAAACGAAAAATAACAAATCCTTTGAAATGTCCCCGTGAAGTGTCCAGAACTCATTCACTCCCGATTGCGTCTGGGTCATTGTCAGTTGAATGAATATTTATTCAAACCTGGTGTTAACGATTCGGCAGCTTGTTTGTGTGAAGCCGTTACTGAAAGTGTTTGGCATTATTTTGTCACCTGTCCTCGGTACATTACTGCTCGAGACATCCTTTGTACCACTATCAACCCTGTCATCCTATCGTTTTTAAGTACTATTTTATTTGGTGGCAGCGACTGTGATCTTGGTAACAACAATATTTTTTTAGTAGTACAGGAATTCATAGAAAAAACTCCAAATGATTTCATATTGATACGCCAACTTAATTTTTATTATATTGTATTAATTGTTATTCATATTATTCATTTTGATCGTCTTTACGAGCCCTTCTATCTGTGTTGCGTTACTGTGCAGTCAATCTTATTATTATTATCATCATCATCATCATCATCATCATCATCATCATCATCATCATCATCATCATTATTATTATTATTATTATTATTATTATTATTATTATTATCATTATTATTATTATTATTATTATTTGGTTCAGCCTGGGCTGTGCCGCCTCTCGGGTCCATGCATGCAATGAAGGTCTCGATGGGCGGCGGGGCTCTACCGTCCTGTAACGTCTGTCCTGTGCTTCCGTCTTTTTCCAACAAGAAGGATTAATATAGGGCGTAGCCCTTCTTCCTAATTGTTATTCTTTTTTAATAATGATATGTTTAAACCAAGCAGATGGCATATGAAATGACCGATCGTTGTCGACCGGGAAAGTGTCTGGTAAAAGTTGTTTGGTGTCCTCTGGCTGATCGCCCAACAATGAGGTACATGATGCGTGGTTGAGATACTGATGAACAGGATAAAGATTTAACGGCACATGTGTATTAGAAGCATGTCTTGTTTGCCAAGGATAAACATGTGCAGTGCTATTTCTATGAATGTATGATTGGATAACCCCACATGTTGGATAATCATAATGTTATGTGTAGACTTTGAGCTCATGCGGCCATCATATTATTCGGTCGAGTCAACGGTTTTACTCTGAGCCAACCCGGAGCGCGTACTCCAAGCGTGTTTTGAGAGAAAGAGATATCCTGCCTTCAACAGTTGGGAAAAGACCCAAATGGCACATGAAAACACAGTCAGGGTTTTACTCCCGGCGGGCTTTACTGTTCACAGTTTGCGTCGTTATCTTCAGAATACATGCCTTTAGAAATGCACACTACTTTATTCGATATGTTTTAGCGTAAGACAACAGAAAAAGCCTGTGAAACGCAAAACGAAACATCAAAAACGAATGCAATATCCTTTGTAAGCTTTTCATGAAAAATGAAGCAGTGCAGACGACATTTTATCAATTTGAGCAAGAAGTTTCTGCAGCATTACACTGGCTGCATGGTTACGCTTTTATTTATGCATTCATCTTTCCAAGCATCGCCTGTTGCCTTCAAAACATCCAAGAAGTGGGCCAATATGAAGAACTTTATTTATTTTTGGTCAGAATAATAAACCTGAATGGCAATGAGTCAGTTAAGCAGGTCAATTTTCTATTGACCAGACATTGAAGTGATGACATTGAAGCAGACGACATTTGACACGAAGGTGCTTTAGAGTCGCAAAGGGTTGCAGCAATAGAATCCTAACTGTCCATCCATATAACAATTTACGTGTAATTCTAGCTAACGTTTCTAAGTTGACTGGCAGCCATATTCAGGTATGTAGGCCTATACACAAAATTTAAGCGATAGGCTTCACGACAGTTCGATAAATTGCGTAAGAATAGACAACAGGGGCATATTACGTTACGTGAAGCCACTTGTGCTCCCGGGAGTCACTTGGATTTATCCTTACATTAAAATCATCGATTTTCCCACAAACAACCGTCATGTTATCCAGTAATTATCGTTGCAAAATCGGGTGATTTGGCATGTTGGTCTCCTGCGTTCCAAAAGGGCTCTGTGACAATGACAAAAAAGATCAATGGGGGGTGGGGGTGGGGGGCGGCGGCTTAAATTCACGAACATTTAATTGACGGGATAAATTCCTACCACTTCGATGGAGACGACAGTTCAGTTTGGCTGAATTCTATGATGACAGACCCAGCGTATAGTCGACACTTGTTTGGGCTTCAATATGGGTCCTGAAAACCATGGCTTCTTAATACTTAACGGTTCAGACCTGTAAGATATTTTTTCTTCCCTTCACTTTTTATAAGATAATGTTTCTTTTTCCACTTCACTTTTCATGAGTAAATGTTTGTTTCACTTCACTTTTTGTAAGTAAATGTTGGTTTCACTTCACTAGAGATACCACTTAAGGTCACTTCCAGCCTTACAGTGACCCTTTCTTATACGGCCCCCCACAATGCTGCCAAATAGTGGCTCTATAAGACGGGCAGGGTTGTCTTCAGATGGCCACTTTAAAATTCATCATGTGTAGATGTGTAATTTGAGAACCACTTCACAGACCTAAATCTGCAAGCCCAAGTACCGTTTGGACACTATCAAGTCTAATAACCAAAAAGCAAAGTCCTATTCTGCATTACTCACTGAAAAACTGAAGAGTTCTAAATCATTACATGAACTAATTTGTTTTGTTGATGGAACAATTCATATTCATCACACTTGAAATTTAGAGCAAGGTTTTAGGACAATACAGCCCTGCGTATCAAAGATGCGTTGCAGGACATCTGTAAGCAAGCGCATTTCCATGGCACACTCAGAACGCTTCGGGGTCAGGGTTTTTCAAGTACAATTATTAATGAATCACCCCCAGGCAATGCGTATTCAAGGGTTAACCTAACAAGTAATCAATTGATTGAGGAGCATTTCCTGCCTGCAACCTGTCAAATATGCGACATGCAATGTTCACAATGTTGGCACGCAAGTTGATTTTCCAAAAAATATTGGAATGTATCCAAACGGAGACTCTAACACCCTACAAGTGGCCTCTGCCAACATAAAACACCAATAACTGTACATGACCAAAATCCAACCCAGGGATATTCCATATCCCTGTTCGGCCTATACCTGCAGTATACTACTGACCCAGAGTGGTAAATTGTTCGGTTTATCCAATTAAACTCTGTAAATACACACGGATCTGCCGAGTAGTTATTGCCAGTTCCCCATACGCTGACCTGAGTGTGTGACAGGTTTTTGTGCTTTTTGTTTTTTGTTTTTTTAACCAAAGGCAACTCGAAGACATCTACTGATTGGTGTAATGATATCCAAAAAAAAAAAAAAAAAAAAAAAAAAAAAAAAGTCGGCAGCTTGCCCTTCCCTAAGAAGGAAGCTATAACATAATGTTATGGCTTCCTTTTGATGATTAAAGGACTGTAATTTATTGACTGGACATAATCAAGACATAACAGCTTCGATTTTGTCAAAACATCATTTCTTCTTAAGCGGTCGATGAGTCTTTTAAGACAGCTGATGATTCATTTCCGCAAATACTCCAGATGCGAGCAAGCGGTAATTCCCTATTTGGCATAAGTAAGACATGGCCCGGCTTCGGTTATTTTTATTCAATGGGAAAAATAAATATTTCAATGATTATCTGTTTAATTAACAGCCTTGTATCAGTTTACGACTTATCATACCCAGGTAACACACGAGAACTAAAATTGGCAACATCCATCCATCCATCTATCTACCTGTCTGTACGTCCGTCCGTGCATCTATCTATCTATCTATCTATCTATCTATCTATCTATCTATATATCTGTCTGTCTGTCTGTCTGTCTGTCTGTCTGTCTGTCTGTCCGTCCGTCTGTCTGTCTGTCTGTCTATCTATCTATCTATCTATCTATCTATCTATCTATCTATCTATCGTCTGTATTGAAAGCGCGTGGTTTCTGATCAGATCAACAACTTGAAGGGCTTATGAAGTAATTTCAAATAGATTCTGAAAGATTAGAAAGATATCAGTAAACTTATGGTTTAAATAATATTTATTAACATCTGATAAATTAATATAACCATTTAGCATACATGCAGCAAGCATTGTTTGACTGCAGAAAAAAAAGGTTGGACGTGTGGCTTTCGTATTTAAGTCAAGTGAAACATTTATAAAAACAAATGCATAGAAGTGTCTTGAAATAGACCCAATATAACAGCTCCTAAGAAGTCCCCATAATGTGCTCACGTCACGAAAGATCGCAATTTGCTAAGGAAAAAGTGCAGATGGGCAATTACTTGTTGCTAAGTTCAGTTTGTTGGACTGATAGGCTGTAACGAAATATCACGAGTTTCTGAGAACATACGAGGATTATAAAAATGTAATCATTAACTACTATGGTGCCTAAGAATGCGCGCTGAGTAACTGATAATGTGACTTTGGGGTGCCTGCACTACGAAGAATATAAAAGGGAGGAGAGATAGATAGATAGATAGAGAGATAGAGAGATAGAGAGAGATAGATAGAGAGAGAGAGAGAGAGAGAGAGAGAGAGAGAGAGAGAGAGAGAGAGAGAGAGAGAGAGAGAGAGAGAAAGAACGGATACTGAAGTCCTACTAAAACTTGCAAAGTATCAGTAGCTGGTGTGATTCTATTGGAGAACCACGGTTTCGGAGATAGACCAGCACCAATGCCTTATCGTATAAATGGAACGGTGCGTACAGTGGCCTACAGACGCTGCCAGCAACCAAATATGTTCCATTAATTAAAATATCTTAAACGTATCTTCAGTTCAAACGATTAAATAGTTTAAATATGGCTTCAATTTTAAAGCCTTTTTCAGACAGAATGAGAAGGTTGTAAAATAAAAGACAAATTAAATCACGCTCAGTTTGTAACAGACACACCAACATACAGTTCCATGAAAATCATAAAAGACATGATTTCCCATATCTTCACACAACAATTACATTTGTTCGGAATCGATAACATCATCCGACACATATGTTTTGACTGCCAGAATTTCGTGGCAGCACAGCCAGCTAAATTTTGGGTACATGGTACTGATCTACGTTGGAGGCATCAGTTGAAACACAGAGTAAGACTAAGAAGAGATAGCCAAGATTCGACTTAATGTACGACCCGGTGGATTTTCTATGTGTGGTCGTACACGTTCACGTTACTTTACCATATCTATATTGACCACGAAAATTAAGTAAGGCGTGTTGTGCAAGGAGAAACAGTTCATTCCTGCTTGGTGTGTGGTTCATGTGAACACTCTACACCCCAGGTTTTTGACATGCAGCAGCAGCAGCTGGCCAACTACACCTACAGCCTCATACGTTATCCTTTGTCACCGTGCCTGACCACACAGAGCAGCGATGCCTTTACATATCTTTGGGCAGACTAGCAGAAAGAAAAGGATCCTCCTAAATAAATACAAATGAATAAATAAGACTTTTAAAAAATCCGATCGCAAACACTCGCGGAGAAATATCCCCTATCTCGCGCCTACACCGCCGTTTCGTCAACAATCTTGCTCAACATCATGCAAATCGCGCGAACACTTTTCTAGTTACAGGTAAAAGCGTGTTTTCCCGCAAGTAGGACGTCAAAGAAAGCTGGGCCACGAGCGCTGACCAATTCATCACAAGTTATCTTGTGTCATGTAACTGAACATGAACATAGTTGATGAAGAGACATCTTACCATATCATGCCAACTCTGAGATTTTGCATTCTTAACGTTGGCCTAATTGGGTGAAGATACAAATGGAAGAAAGACCGCCTCTCTTTCAAATAGCTATATGACCTTGATCTTCATTTTTTTTAACACAGTGCAGCTTACGGAAAGTTGCGCTTTAAGATCTGCTACATTTAAAAGTGGCTACATTTAAAAGTGAACACAATGGAAATCGGACAGTGAAAACAACACCACTCAGTACAGAAGTGTAATCCTGGTAGAAGGACAATCAAGGGGCTCCTGCAGTCATATTCTGCGCCTAGAAAATTTGTTCAGGCCAAAAAGAAACCCGCGCATTTTTCCCGATACCCGTATGACATTGACGTTTAAATTTTGTTGTTGTTGTTGTTGTTGTTGTTGTTGTTGTTGTTGTTCTTCTTCTTCTTCTTCTTCTTCTTCTTCTTCTTCTTCTTCTTCTTCTTCTTCTTCTTCTTCTTCTTCTGCTGCTGCTGCTGCTTCTGCTTCCTCTTCCTCTTTTCTTTTCCTTTTAATTTGGAAGGGGATTAGTACCCCCAAATAAGGGCCCCTGCTAGGTATTCATAATGCTGATCATCGCTTAAATCGGCTGATAATTTGTCGAATTTTGGTGAAAACACGCACATAAATAAATGAGGTCACGATCGGAGGGAGTAGGTCACGGTTACAAATTAAATATCATGTGCACAACTTCCATGATAATCACACTCTGTGGTGTAGGGATTTCTAGAATGGCCTTGCGGTGTTCGTGATTCTGTGCGTGCACAAACCAAATTTCTCCCTGTCTCTGCAAAAGAAGGTTTTAACAGTTACATGGTCATTTGACCTTTACCCTTTAATCGGTTCGGGAAAAAAAAGCTTAGCGCCAAATGTGTTCCTGAAGTCATGGTTTATTTGATTTTAACGTATTTATTTCAATTGGATTGCCCAGGTAGCACACTGCGGTGCTAATTTAATTTTAGGGGCTTTCCAAAACATACAACAGAGTACACACAGTATATGTACAGTACGCACAAGACAATACAATAGGTGGTCTGTTTTTCCGTATCGGCTTACATATCCGAAGTTATTCGGGATAAAAATGAAAATTGTGGAAACCTATCAGATTTGAGTTGAGAAGATCAAAAGGTACCTCATAATGAGGGTGATGAAATAGAGTTCAGAACAGGCGTCCCTTATATGAAATTTCAACTGCCTGGAAGCCTACACAATATTTAAATTCTGACCATTTTCGAAATCCCGGGGGAAAAATGATGAAAAAATCTGTCGAATTGGTTTTGGTCTTCCTACGGACAAAGTAGTTCAATGCACAGGTTATTGGCCCAAACCCAACAAAAGCATAAAACCTAACCCTCCCTCCCCCACCCTCTCCCCGCCGAAGAGGGCTAAAAGGAATGCCAACCTGCGTGCTGAAAGCCTATGTTCAATTAGACCCCAAGTACATCTACAAATTGTTTATGTGGCACACATTTAGAAAACCACCGCT